>JRHT02000353.1:3884-27278 GCA_011800875.2 Suillus brevipes Sb2 | reverse complement strand
CTAGTATGTGATATTTGTCTCCGCCCAGCTAGAATTGACAATGTTCCTCAAGTCATTCGTGCAGCTGGTCTCACTCTTGGTCTCCGACGGATCCCGGCTGGTTACCACGTAGTTTTCAAGGCTGACGATGTCGAATACCAAACAAGCAATAAATCTGTACACGTAGACCAGGCTGTCGTTGAATGGCATGAGTGCATTCCTCTGTAAGTTGTCCTCAACCCCGTCTTTCCTACAGTCATCGAGAAAAATTTTAGGCCGTGCAAGCCATCTTCTAAAGTTTTGGTCAGCGTGTATGCCTCATTTGAATTGGGCCCAATGCTCTGTCACGGAGAGCTCCTCCGTAGATTCGAGATCTCCGTTGGAGAATTACTAGATCGCAGCGAAAATTCGCATCGTAAGTATTGTCTATCGCAGATAACGCCTAGCAGGTGTTAATCAATATCTAGCCATAAACTTTATTCCAAAACTGGGGGAAGTCGTATCTGCGTGTACTTCATTGTCCATAACACTGGAGCAGCGACTTTCTGATGAAAAGGATGTCGCAGTTCTTTGCTCCCTTACTACCGTGAGTGATCAATGCAGTTTGGCATTCTGACGCTGAGAGCTTTTAACGTTTAGCTTACGTCCGGAGGAGATATGAATACATTAGCAATGAGGACGGATGCCGGACATGGTCTTCTCGCACGATACCGCAGGGTGCAGAACAGTACTAATCTCGACCAATCCATAAATCACTTTGAACGCGCTGTGGATATCTGTCCCATGGATCATCCGTGCCGTCCTGCAGCATTGTTCAATCTAGCTACCGCAAAGCTTATTAATTGCCAGGCTAATGAAATATACTCCGACCTCGACATCTCTATCTCTGTCTTTCAAGACGCTCTTAACTTGCGTCCCACTGGTCACCCAGACCGCCCCATCACCCAACTGCATCTTGCCATTGCTCTCCTATCTCGCTTCGCGAAACAGGGATTTCAGATAGATGATGATGCAGCCAAAGAGTTACTGAGGGAGGTCCTCGACGTCTGCCACGCCGACAGCCATATTCACAGAGCAGCTTCGCTTACAATCGAGACATCCGCTCTGCATCCAGCCGCAAGCAACGACGCAAATGACCTTGGACAAGAGCGGTCCGCATCATTTATGCTTCCGTTATCGCCAATACAACTTGCTTCTCGAGCAGAGTGGTGTTTGCGGAGAGATGATCCCCATGTCTTAGATGAAGTGATATCCCTTCATTATGATGCGCTGGGATATTACAACGCCACGCATCCTCGCCGAGGGCAATTACTTGGTAATCTGAGCATAATGCTGGTTACTCGCTTCGAGCGTCATAGCAATGACGAAGACTTGGATCACGCTATCACGCTTCAGAGGGAAGCGCTGGATTTGCACCCTGTCGGTCACACAGATCGGTCCTCGTCATTAAATAATCTTGCGAATCAACTCTCCGCCCGCTTTAATCACCGAGGCAATGCCGAAGACTTGGATCAGGCTATCGCACTTCAGAGGGAAGCGCTGGATTTGCACCCTGTCGGTCACACAGATCGGTCCTCGTCATTGAATAATCTTGCGAATCAACTCTCCACCCGCTTTCATCACCGAGGCAATACCGAAGACTTGGATCAGGCTATTGCGCTTCACAGTGAAGCGCTAGCTTTGGCCCCTGTTGGTCACCCAGATCGGTCCTCGTCATTGCATGATCTTGCTGTTGAACTCTCCACCCGCTTTGATCACCGAGGCAATGCCGAGGACTTGGATGAGGCTATCGCACGTGACAGGGAAGCGCTGGCTTTACGCCCTGTCGGTCACGCAAATTGGTTCGCGTCATTGAATAATCTTGCGGTTCACCTTTCCGCCCGTTTTGTCCACCGAGGCAATAGAGAGGACATCGACGAGTCACTAGAGAACCTTCGCTGTGCATTGACTCTGTTGACGCGAAATGATCCTCACCAAGTATCTCTTCATGATTCGTTCGCTACCGTCTATCTATCACTCTATCGCCCAAGGCTTGATAGCACCGGGGCGGGCGAAGATCATGACAGTCTGAATGCTGCCATGCATCATCTCAAGACAGCAGCAAATGTTGTCTCTGCAGGTTTGCTGCGTCGCCTGCGAAAAAGTCTCAGCTGGGTTAGCCATGCTCGTCAACATTCACATGATACTGAACTGGAGGCTCATGCAACTTCCATGCAACTTCTGGACGCTTACATGTCCACGACAGCTTCAGTATCGTCTCGTCACAATATCATGAAGGACTTCCCAAGTACCCTTGCCGTGGATGCTGCATCATGTGCTCTTCGTAGTGGTGACGTGCGTCGAGCTGTTGAGTTGTTGGAACAAGGCAGGACTATCATCTGGACGCAAATGACACGACTCCGCACGCCTCTTGACAGCCTCCAGGCACACGGCGATCATGCAGCAGCCCTGGTGAAGAAATTCAGAGACCTCAGCTCCCTCCTCGACAAACCTTTTGTGGACTATCCAGAAGCAGCCCGTAGAGCCGATGTAGAAGCAAAAGAAATCCGGTACAGACGTCTAGTGGAGGACTGGATGGGAGTTGTAGAAGAGATCCGGAAGATCGAGGGCTTTTCTCGTTTCCTACTCCCCCCCATATTCGCCGATCTCCAAGAGGCAGCTCGTGATGGGCCTATCATCATGCTCATTGCAAGCAAGTCGACTTGCGATGCCATTATCATCCCGCACAAACAATCTCCGACTAGCATTCGACTTCCTACCAATCTTGAGAAACTCGCCACATTGATGCTCGAGCTCCGAGAGGCCATTGGCAATGACGCCAGTCCTAAAGGGAACCAAACAGCGCTGATAAAAGTTTTGAGGAAGTTGTGGAATGACGTAGTCTTCCCGGTGGTTGAGAATCTGGGCGCATTTGCACGACGAGGTTCCCGAATATGGTGGTGCCCGACGTCTGTGTTCAATTTCTTGCCATTGCACGCTGCTGGCGAATACAGGGCAAATGGAGAGTCCCTTTCGCAACAATATATTTCCTCATACACGCCATCACTTACCGCGCTGGTGAGGGCTCGTAGAAATCATGACAGAAGTCCATCGGTGTCCTTCGCTGCTATTGGCCAGAATCGCCCAGGAGGCCATTCATCCACTTTGGAATTGGTGGAGCCTGAACTGAAATTGGTTCGGAGTCTTTTGCCCGATCCCCCAACTGTTTCCTTCACCAAGATAACGAGCGTTGATGCCACGAAATCGACAGCGCTGTGTGCGTTGCGAAACAACACTTGGCTCCATTTCGCGTGCCACGGGACACAGAAATTTGACGATCCTTTCAAGTCAGCCCTTCTTATGCGCGACCAACCACTTTCACTCCTCGATATCACCAAGATGGATCTGTCTCGGCATCAATTTGCATTCCTTTTTGCCTGTGAAAGTGCAATTGGTGACTCTGAAATGCCCGACGAAGTGATACATCTAGCGGCTGGCCTACAGTTCGCTGGGGTTAAGAGTGTTGTTGGGACATTATGGAAGGTCGACGATAGTACTGCGCAGCGCTTAATTGAGGCATTCTACATAAACTTGTGCAGGCATGGCACAATGAATTCCAAGCGAGCCGCCCGAGCGCTGCACAAAGCGGTCCGCTCGTTGGCTCGCGACGATGACATACCCTTAGACCAGCGCATAGTGTTCATGCATATTGGCATATGATCAATTCCGTGTGTATCCCAGCTTGTTGATTAATGTTTTTTGGGCTTCAGAATGTAGTCCTTTGGATTCATGCACTAATCTGATGACTTTGCGTGTAGCATCCAGGAGTGGTTACGTGCAGTCTGTTGCAAAAATAGACTTTCATAGGAAGCACCAGTACTACTGGTGGTGCTGGTTGACAAGCTTGAGCCTCAGGCTCGCTATATTTAGTGTGAGCCCGTGGAATGCTGTTTTCCGGCAAGCCGAGTGATTACGCGTCCACTCAGCATTTGCCATGTAACACCGACTCACTGACTCTCATCCCACGTACGTTCTTTCCAAACCGCCATTATGTCTTCATCCATCGTTTTACCCCCCGGGTGAGTACCTCCGCGCTCGACGGAAAGATGGAGTCTTACACCACTATTTTCAAGTTTCGGGCATGTGGCAGCTGGGCTGGTAACCACTGCTTGGGTTCTTGGCTGGCAGGCACTAGTCGTAGGCAGCTACAGAAAAAAATCCGGGATCAAATACCCTCAGCGTATGTGCCGTTGCTGCTACTCAGTCATATCGGAATACTCAATTTCACAGTGTATGCCGAGAAAGCAGAAGCTGATGCTTCTAAAGAAGCCTTCCTCTTTAACTGCGCCCAGCGTAAATCGACATTCACTGAATATGGGGTCCCGTTCATACTCACGATGATTCTTAGGCGCTCACCAAAACACGATTGAGCATATGCCTCTTATCATTGTGACGTCAGTGATCTTCTGAGCCCCTGTTATGGCTTCGCTCATCCGTCTGCGGCTGGTTTAGGACTTTGGTAGCTTCAATGAAGCATCCTGTCTTTGCTGGATATGCATGCGGGTTATGGGCAGTGTCCCGTGTTCTGTATACTTTAGGGTACACCACTGGGGATCCAGCCAAGGTATGTGGTCTTGTGATCCATCTAATCACCTGCTCACAATGTCCGTGTAGCGTAATACACGCGGTGGCATACTTGGTGAACTTCCTCTTTTTGGTATGTGCATCCCATCGCCCCAAATAGTTGGTGTTGATGTAGCGGCTCCGATAGGACTTCTCCTTGGCTCCACCTATACAGCATTTGGTCTTTTATGCTCATCTGCTTGAAATGTTCTTGTAGCAAGATTCGACATGAATCTACGTACATCTGAAGTGGTCGAGAAAAATATGTAGACGACCTTGACCGTGTAATATACTACGTGCAAAACGTTGCAACCTTTGATCGATTGACAGTCCGATAGACGATGAAAATAGCTTGAGCTAAGATAAGATTACTGTCAACGTAAAACCGAGACCCATTGAACCCTTTTAGACAGTTCCACGATCTTGGCGACTGGCACCTGTCGTTTGTTTCATGGGTTTATCGCTCCACTAGCTCAGTTTATACTCTGCAGTCTTCCTGCAGGTATGAACGCCAATTTCCCCACCGTGACAATCGATGTCGTGCGTATCTGCTCGATTTCTCTTTGTTAAGACCTCTGATGCGATGCTAGCCTAGATCCTCGACAGACACAGCGCCAAAGAGGTTCTCACCACAATTCTCCACTCGATACTCTTCCATAGGCTGTTTGGCACCGTAAAACCTCAGACATTCGAGGTGCTCGATGTCACCATGGTGAGTTTTCCAGGTTTCACACTACTTAACCAGGAGCACCAAGTTTGCGTTCAAATTACAGCCAGGTGTCTCGGATCCTGAGATGGAGCAACTCGTGACTGAGAAAGTCGATATCTTTTGGAAGGGCATCGAAAGCGGAGCGAACAAGCGTGGTCAAGTGAGTTTTTTGTGTGTCTACGCTGCATATTCTCCATTCATCTCGTTCTTCATTCAGATAATCGTAACATTTTCGGAGAAAAGGGCAAAGAAGTCCTGGTTTCAGGTATACGTCGGGGAGGAGGATGTGCCATGGGAACAATGGTGCGTTCTCTGGTGATTTTAGTCGAACGGAGAAGCTAACGTGTATGGCAGGATCGTAAACGCCGAGATGCGACAACCCAAGTCAGAAGGTAAGGATTTCACCATCTGACGCAATTTTGTCGTAACATTCTCGATTACAGATCGGCAAGAATTCAATGCAAATCTTGCGTCGACGCTTTTGAAGGCTTTGAACGTGATGCTAACACATACCTCGTCGGAGCGCGGGCGCACGGCAGTTCCTCTCATCACGAATGCGACAGGAATATCTCCTTTTCCAATCAAGATTGCAGTTAAAGTTGGTGGGGTGGAGATTGGTTAGTGTATACAGCTTCCATGTCGTACAGAAGGACGTTGCAGATGGAATGCACAAGATGTATGTTTGAGACCTTGCATTGATTCTTTGTTCGATTTACTTGCACCACTTATCTGACATTCGCCGACACCTGTGAGAAGGCAGACGTCTACACTCTCAGAATTAGCATCATCACACAAAGGCTGGACGCAGAGTCAGAGAGTGTCTAGCGCTCGATTTCGTCCACCGACATTTACAATGCAAGGTACGCTCCAAGTCAGTGCGTGCTATCCTGACACGAGTACTGATTTTATAAAGCAGATCGTGTGGAAGCTTCCAAAGAATCAAGCCCTCCCAGCGATCTCGACAATGTGAAATCACTCGAAGCGTTCTGCTACCCTTCTTACCTTTATCCCCGTTTCGGCTCTGTGCTGGAAGACTGCGAGCCGGATTAGAAACCAGAAGCGTATGCACCTCCCGCTGAGACCTCCCGGATATGAAAAATCAGGTGTAGGCGTATCATTCATGCGACGTATCGTGGCGCCATCAAAACACGTCTTGAATGCGATTTGGCTGTGAGACCATGTATTGCCACCACTGCAGCGCAGGCGAGATTGTCAAGAGTGACATTACCTTGCTTGCAAGGTCATATGGCATGCGACGAAATCTGACGGACTATGTGCCAATAATAAACAATAATAAATATCAATAAATCTTCTGCAGGAGTCACCATGTCAACTATCCTCGGCCAAGCAAGCAAGGTACATATCGGCCTCGCCGATCCCTAGTCTGGAAAGCAGGAAGTCGAAATTATCCATGGAGGGACAGGCGATGATTCAGGGGTTGCGCTTGGAGGAGGAAGAATGCGATATATATGTGAGCTTTGGGAAAACTGATATCTAGAGTTACTCACTGATCGGGATCACCCCATCAACGCATCATTGCTTGTTCTACCAAACATTCATGGATATATCTTCCGATGGCAGGGAATGATTTTTAGATGTGTCATCAACCAAGTCGTCCCAGGCTCTAGGTTTTCGACATTATTGGAATCACGACTGGACGATGTAATGCTGTTTCAGGGAGCGGCCTCTACTCCTAAGACACTGAAGGTTGTGGTTTGTGACCTGCAAGCTTGAAGGCGACTTAGTTGGAAATTATTGGCCGCATGCTGAGAGGTCGTCTTGCGAGGATAAGTACTAAAAGTATGGGCGTCGGACGTCGAACCTTGAAGAATTCTGGTGCGCCTGAGTCAAGTCATACGTCATACTCAAACCATGCTCACGTGACTAACCCCTGTGGCGTTAGCCGCTTTTCTATGTACCGAACTTCCGTCCGATCAACTCTATTATCCGACGCATTGTATACAATGGAACCATGCTCGAATTTCATCCGCTTCAAGAACTCCTTTTCGTTTGTCGTCGAATCACTATCAACACAACTTCTTATCTTGACCCTCGTCGTCTCTTTCGAAAGTCACAAGCCAGCAAGGTTCGTCTGACATCTTCTCTTGCAAACAAGTCTCATTTCCGAGTCACTGGCAGTGCCAAACCGTCAAACATGAGCCAAGTCAATCATCTCACCACGACACTCTTGGATTTCCCTGTCGAAATCCTCCTGGACATACTCGGCCATCTAGATGTGCGCGATCTAGTACGAGCACGCCGAGTAAGCATAAATTTTTCTGTGTCAGAATTATTAACTCAATCTCTCTAGGTATGCAACCACGTTCGCCAAGCGATCGAGTCTTCCTCGGAGCTGCTGTATTCGATAGACCTCGAATACTTCAATGCGATTCCGGTGCCTTCAACGCCTGGCTCGGATCGTTCCATTCCGGCACTCCGCAAGTCGCTTCTACAAAGCGAATCTGCGTGGCAGAAAGCTGAGTACTTTGAACGAGATTCCATCGTTCTTCCACACCCCCCAAACATGCACCAATGGTCGTGCGGCGTTTTGGGATTCCCAGCGGAAAACTCACAGCAAATGATGTTTTTCCAGCCCCAGCTAGCGGATGGTCATTCCAATGCCATGACCTTGCGTCAGTGGAACTGCGAATTCGACAGCACAGTCGCGCATCACCAGTTTTCTGTCGCGGAGGATCTCATGGTCCTCATTGTCCGAGCACGTTCAATGTGAGTGGTTCATTCAAGTTGCATTTCAGACAGACTATATTGACAACGGCCACCAAGGGAGAGTCACGCGTATGACGTCATTTTCACATCGCTCTCAGAGGACGAAGACCATCCTGCGGCTGCATTCGCATCTGTGAAAGCACTCGACAACGAGGCCGACTTGGAGTTACTCAACCCCAGCACTCTGAGGTCCTCAATCTTCGGGGACTATTATGGAGTCATGTTCAGGAACGTGAACAAAGCAAATGGCGGAGTGGCCGACTTTTTGCAAATTTGGAACTGGAAATCGAAGGACGCTTTTCAGGTCAGTGAATTTCCTGGCATCTTTGTTTTGTGGCTGATGAATCATTTGGATTTGCAGTGCCTCGAAGTTTTCGACCCAGCTCGCAAAACGATGAACTTCAGTTTCCTGACGAACGAGAAAATTCTCGTCGTCAACACGAGCGAACTATTGTTATATTCTCTCGTTCACTCCTCCAATTCCCTCCAGCTCACCGCCAAATTCTCGCTCCCTGCATTGCACAGTCCCTTTGAATACACGTGCATCGGCTTCAGCCCCGTTCCATCTGATGCCCGCGCGCACAACCGGATGGTCGCTCTCAGTATGGATGTTTCAGGAGGGCACCTCGCCAAAAATCCCTGCTTTACATCTTACATCGAGCGCAATACCCTCCTGGAACTTGAGTCTACCTACGTGGGCCGCTATGGCAAAGCAAGTGAAGACTCCCCTAATCTGCCTTGGTCTAGCTGGGGTCCAAATCACACACGGACCTTCGAGGAGAGCTCATTCGATCCTTGCAAACACTCCATCTTTGGCTTCCGATGTGCATCTCTGATCGGTGGCCGGAACATGCAGCGTCCATTATGCATCCGCGACTTTAACCCACATCGAGTGGTGGACTTCAAGGCTGGGAACGGAACAAGATGGAATCAACGACTTGTCGAAGGTAGCGAGATCTTGCCGAGTTCTGGTCTTTTCTTGGAGCCGCTTGGATCTGGCCTCCCGTATCTCGAGACGACCACTGAGGAGAAGTTCCTCTCGACTGATCTAACCATGGAAGCAAATAGGGTGACGTTGCTATCTTTCGAAATCAAGAGCACAATTAGGATGCCGCGCGCAGGTGAACAGAGCTTCGTCGAGTATAAAATTTTACAGGGCTTCGAAGTACTTGATTTCGAGTAGTTGTTTATCTCAAGCTTCAATGTTATTTTATCATTCCATCCTATTTTGCATTTAAACTTGCACATCGAGTGACCTAGTATTTTCCAATAAACATTGACTATCATCCTTCAGCAACATCTGATAGTAGTACGAAACTACAAACCATCCATTACAAAGAGAGCCGCTCCACAAAGGAGTTCGAGAAGCAAAAAATTGGAACACGAACCAGTCCGAGAATAGTCTGAATCGAGTTTCACGATCCACAAAGGATACGCGAGCCACGAAGTGAACTCAAGGACGAATCAATCCCATTGTAAAATAATACAATCAGTCGCACCTCATACGCAGGGAGTTGGAAACTCCAGTACAGGCAGTGAAGATTGGCAAACGTTAGCGTTCACCGGAAGAAATGACCCCAGGCAGGTCGATCAGATGACAGACGCTAAGCGTTTGATATCCGAGTCACTGCATCTGGGAGCGCCCTGTTGGCAGGCGAAGGCGCGATAGCGACGACTGATTGAATGTTAACGGTGGATATCGCCCGATCCTCGCAACGCCTTTCAAAGCTTGCATTCTCGCCCTCCTCTGATGTACACAGGATCTTGGGGATATGAGAAATAGAGCTGTTTTTCTGGTACGTTGCGCAGCTGATTGCAGCTGGGCTCTGCTAGAGCCGGTCGAGGAGGATTGGAATACTCAGACCTTAGCCCGCTCAGGAATCTGGATGCACGAGGCAACCTTGTGTGTGATGAGCATTCGTGGCTTTCGAGCTGGTTGAGGAGAAGGATGGATTTGAAGTCCGCTCGATTCTTTATTCTACGGCGTGTAACTGGCTATGCCACTCAATTGAGTCTTGGTAGTCAGCCAGACACTTCATGACTCGTCAAGAATCCAAGGTTAATTTTCATAGATATCAGTATTGACTAGAACAAAGTGACATCCGTATGATTGTACATTTATATCATGTCATCACCAAAGCTCTCCGCAACCTCGACAACGTGAAATCACTCGAAGCGTGTAAAAATCCATCTTCCCCATTGATGCGTACCTTGGCATCTATCTTGAAAACCTTTGTCTCCGCTCGCTGAAAGAGTGCGAAGGGGATTGGAATCCAGAAGTACATGTACCAGCCAAAATTACCATCCCCATCCATGGTAGAACACCAGGGGACATTTCCAATATGAATGCCTCGAGACAAATCAGCTGTTGGCGCATCATTCACATAGCGTATCGTGGCGCCATCATAGAACGACCTGAACGCAATTTGGGAGTGGGACTTGCGGGGGCCATTTATCGCCACCGTAGTGCAGACAAGATCGACATCCGTGACGTCTGGAACAACAAGGGGGTCGAAATCGTTTATGGAGGTACATGTTATCATGAGTTGTGCTGGGAAGATGAAGGACGCGCTATGTGTTTGGGTACACTAAGCACGGGACACTAACATGTAATAGTTGGTCAACTCACCGGTCAGGCGCGTCCCATGTCGTGACGTGACGTTTGTAGCAGCGGATATTCATATTAAGACCCTCTAAGGCATACTTCGCCAGCGTGGTCTGTGAAAAGGGAGCCTGAAGGATAGGGAAGCGCCGGAGAATGCGAGAAGTAATGCTAGCGATGTCCGTTTCGGCACCATCCTCCATTCTCGAAGATACTGATCGTTGAAGTTTGCGAGTACTTGATTTCTTCGAAGACGAGTTTGTCGGAGATGATGCGGAGCTCTTGACTGCATGCTCGTAAGTCGTCTTGGGTGGAATCACTGTCTCGGATGTGCGCAAGAGTCGACGAACGGCTCGGAGAGGTCGGATTGTGGCACTCGGTGGAAAAGAAGACTTCCTGCTGAGAGTCGGCGAGTTCGCTACGATAGGTTTACTCTCGTGTAAAGCAAAAAGGCTTGCTAAATCTGCACTTGACGCAATGTGGTAAATCGCACCATTCTCTTTCTTGAAGCGTCGGAGAGCAGTACCCTTTGCGTGCGGACTACTATCGGTCATTGTGGAGCAATTAACAACTGTGTTGGACGGTTCGTCGTAGTTGGCGCCTCTAGTACGAGTACGAGATCGAGTATCGGCAGCAGGAGACATTCGGAGGATCAAAGTGGCAAGTCTGGGTGAAATTGGAAGAACATGAAGTGAGCTAGCGCTTATATAGGGATTTTCAGTGCTGTGGAAGATAAATCGATCAAAAGTCAATGAAGTGCGCGCCTGTGGACAGTTTGTGGTGGCATGGTAAAGCCACACGCGAAGTTGCACGCTTGGGCAAACGATTGTGCCCAATGCCCAGCCCAAGCACGTGTTTGGGCAACCCTCCGGGTTCCGAGTCCCGACGCGCAAGTTTAGACCATAGAGTGCACATGACATTGCACATGCTCACCAGAAGAGCACTTCATCGATCATCAGTCCTACTACGAACGATGTCGTCGAAAGCATATGTCGTGCCCGTTGACCCAAAGAATCCTGCAGGAAATGCTGCTTCAGGTGTCAACCCAGCAACCTTGTGGTCTTCACTTCCTCAGGCGCAGAAACCTGCAAAGGTTGGCACGTCCCACCTCTTCTATGGGACTCCCGCGTGCGACGTAACTGCACTTGTGTCACTTGGTGAGGGGTTTGACTCCAAAAGTGGTGATATAAGACGAGAAATTGTCCGCAAGGCCGTTGGCAGTGGCGTAAAGAGTGTCAAGGGACTTGGTGATAGCATTTCTGAGGCTGTTATCGATGCATCAACAGATCCTCACGCTGCTGGTAAGATATAGTTTGATCTGCACCTTGTCTCGTCTTATGTAACTCTCACAGCCGTCGCTGCTCATCTGGCGCTTTACAACTTCTCGCTCAAAACGTCACCTCCATCGGCGTTCGACCCGCGAGGAACGGCGGGGGTACCAAAAAAGCTTGAAATCTCCACGAATACCAACTCTGCCGACTGGGATCGCGGTGTCGTCTATGCGAATGCGCAGAACCTTGCAAGAACGGTGAGTTCATGGGACGGAATGACCTCTGATCTGTGTGGGAATTTAACCAACTTGCACAGTTAATGGAACTACCCGCGAATATGATGACACCTACTGTACGTTTATCTCTGAGCTTTGCAAGGGATCGAATTCATCTCGCTGTGTTGCAAGGCATTCTGCGAGCGCGTTCAGGCAGAATTTAACGGTATCCCTAATGTGGAGATTATTGTTCGTGACGAAGGTTAGATGTTCTCTAGCTTTTGAGCTCTTCTAACTTGATTATACCTCGATAGATTGGGCTGCTGAAAAGGGCATGGTACATTGTTTACACTCTATGTGTACTCGATATTGATATATTCTCTTGTAGCGCACTTTCCTCTCGGTAACTCAAGGAACTGATCAACCGGCCAAGTTCCTCGAGATGTAAGCACACCTTATCCCCTATTTCTGCTGTATCATGCACCGTTTGATGGTCGTAAAAGTCACTATAGGGGCGCTCCTTCAAAAGACGCCCAACCTCTTGCTTTCGTGGGCAAAGGCATCACTTTCGACAGTGGAGGAATCAGCTTGAAACCTTCAGAAGTAAGACCATTGTTAATCAACTGGAAGGTCTTTCCCTCACCTCACCTAACTGGATACAGGGCATGAAGCTGATGCGCGGTGACATGGGTATAGTCTGCTGAGCTAAATATGCAAGTAGCCGCTAACTTTGAATTGCAGGTGGGGCGGCTACAGTCGTGTCATCTATGCTTGCTATTGCTCAGCTTCAACTCCCGTACGTTTGTGTCTACTTCCATCTATGCTAATTTTCATCTATTTTGGTTGCAGGATCAACGTCGTCGCCCTCACGCCGCTTTGTGAGAACTTGCCTGGCCCGAAAGCTACCAAGCCAGGTGACGTGTAGGTTTTGGAACACGATATTCGTCATGTCATAGACTGACTATCAGCCAAGAATCTACGCTATGAATGGCAAATCCGTCGAGGTCGACAACACGGATGCTGAAGGTCGTCTTGTTCTAGCTGGTGCGCACTCTTGTTATCCACTGACTTCATGGTCCGTTCTAACTTTCTCAAAGATGCGCTCTATTATGCATCAACCGAATTCAAGCCACACACGGTTATTGATGTTGCCACTCTCACCGGGTATGTATTGATTGTTCACACCTCTCCGCTAGAATTTATGATCGATAGGGCTATGGATATTGCTCTGGGTGAGGTCTACACTGGTGTTTTCACAGTACGTCATTTTTTGCTACCCGCCCGCACGCCGTTGACTAAACGCTAAATACCTGTATTAGAATTCCGATGCCCTTTGGAACCGACTGAGTGTTGCCGGAGAGAGCGAGTACGACCGCTTCTGGCGCATGCCCCTCGATGAAGATTATGGCCCACAAATCTACTCGTCTAACGCTGACTTGTGCAACGTCGGTCACTTATCTTCACTCTAGCCTTACTCGAACTTGACATGGCCTTTTATTTAGACTGGAGGGAAACCAGCAGGTTCATGCACCGCGGCCTTGTTCCTTAAGGCGTTTGTAGATGGCATCGAGGCCAAGGATGGACAGGAAGCCTCTGTCCGATGGGCTCACCTTGATATTGCTGGGACTATGGAGGTAAGAACTTGTCGCTTGTGAAATCAAATGCAGGACGTATGCCATGCGCCTTTTGCGATGACCGCCTCTCCATCATTACTTCCCATCGCTGATAATTTCATTGTAGTTCACGCGTCCAACCCCATATCAAGAGACAGGAATGACTGGGCGTCCTGTTCGGTAAGTCATTTCAAACGAAAATTTCAGTGATACATTCATCTATTATCATCGTTCAGTGCATTGGTAGAATTTGTAAGATGTCTCTCAAGCCAATGACGAGATGTGCAGAAATGTGCATTACTCACTACGCTAGGCCTCTATTTCGTGCCTTTTGCAAAACGTCCATAACCAGGTTAATAGTGAGATCTATGTGCACAATCTAATACAATTTTTGATTGAATGATTACTTGATTTGCGTGGACTACCTCTCCGATGTCTATGGGACTATGCCTGAAATCACCAGTGTAATAAGGTCATGTAAGCGTTGACGATACTACCGTCAGTGCGCTCAAAGTATCTCAGCAATGCAATGCTAAGGTGCTGTGTGTGGTACTCCTAGACCGACTGGTCGATCCCTTTCTCACTGGCGTACAAGTCGTTGCCCTCTTCCAGGCCTGGATGTTAACGTTCCCGACACTGTTATGAAGATTTTAAAACAACGACTTCAGCAGTGCAAACGGCCGCAATGCCTCGCGTTTAAAGCAATTCCACATTTGTTCTTACTGACAAACCACCAAACGGTCACAGTTGGCTAGGCAAAAACTAGGGAATATAGATTTAAGTCTACGTTGAGTGCGCATATCGGGGAGGTATCCAGAAATTCTGAAATATATTATTGGCACCGTAACCACAGCTTCACCTGGGCTGCCAGTGCCATCAACTCCTGAGCGATGGAACGACATATAGACGATAGCCAATGTTCCATGGACCGGTAATCGACGAGGATCATGTTGCGTCAACAAAGCCAAGGCACAGCGGAGGTGCTCTCGAGACTCATTGAGGTCTTCTGCATTGCCTCGGTGATCAAAGCGCGCGAAGAGTTGAACAGCAAGATTAACCAATGACATGGACCGTTCTGTGTGACCAACAGGGTGCAAAGACAGCGCTTCCCTGTCAAGTGCAATAGCCTGATCCAAGTCTTCGGCATTGCCTCGGTGCCGAAAGTGGACGAAGAGTTGAATAGCAAGATTATTCAATGACGCGGTCCGTTCTGTGTGACCAACAGGGTTCAAAGCCAGCGCTTCCCTGCCAAGTGCAATAGCCTGATCCGAGTCTTCGGCATTGCCTCGGTGAAGGAAGCGGGTGGAGAGTTTATTTGCAAGATTAGTCAACAACTTGGACCGATCTGTATGACCGACAGGACACAAAGCCAGCGCTTCCCTGGCAAATGCAATAGCCTGAGCCAAGTCTTCGACATTACCTCGGTGACGGAAGCGGGTGGAGAGTTGATCCGCAAGATTATGCAACGACTTGGACCGATCTGTGTGACCGAAAGGACACAAAGCCAGCGCTTCCCTGTAGAGTGCAATGACCTGATCTAAGTCTTCGGCAATACCTCGGTGACGGAAGCGGGTGGAGAGTTTATTCGCAAGTTTAGTCAATGACTTGGACCGATCTCTGTGACCGACAGGGCGCAAAGCCAGCGCCTCACTCTGAAGCGTGATAGCCTGATCCAAGTCTTCGTCACTGCCTCGACGCTGGAAGCGAGTGCTCAGCATTATGCTCAGATTACGCTCCTTGCTTGGCATGAAGTTTGTCAAGAAACGAAACAGATCTGTATGAGGAAATATAGTGACGCCAGATTCATGATTACTTTGGGAAAACATCGGTACGTGTTGAATTTGAAAGATAGATGACACATACTAGTTACTATAGTGGTGACTTGTAGCATTTCGATGTTTGTCTGTCCTGGGTCCTGGGGGCGTTCGGGGCAAGGGCGGAGGGTAGTTACTGAAATAGCCAGGGATGAAACTCGACAAGTCACTGAGGGATGGATTCAAAATAACACTTGATAATAAGATGTATGTCGGACGTCACGAAAACAGTGCAGTACCTATGAGGTCCTGATAGACTATAAAAGGACAAGACCACAGCATGCACGTGGCATCCACATCGCGCAGCGATGTGCAGCGCCATGGCCAATGGGACAGAAGCGACCTGCGGGATATTGAACCGCAAATCAAATTTGTACGGCAGTGGCACGATGTGGGATGTGCTTGAAGCAGCGGAAATGAGGAGGCTGTCGGGATCTGGGCCACATTTTTGGTCAAGCTAAGCATTAAGCCTTATGTCACTGACAAGAAGCTGACTGGTTGAGGCTGTACGAATGAGTTATCACTCGAACATTTATAACTGGGCATGAGATGAAGTACAAAGGAGCGCCGCGTTCGTCGAACCGGTGGAGTGGCAACTCCAGCTAGTCACGGTGATAATGCGAACTGTACGGTCGTCGTTGTGGAGTTTTGTAAGTCTATGCTACGGCCCGTACTCTCCGAGTCGCTCTCTAAGTCCTCGGTGCTGACTAAGCTACTCTAGCCCTCTTGAATCTTCGGCCTCTCTTTCAAGTTGCCCCTACTTGCTCTCATCCTTGCTCAATGCTCACCGGTGCACCCCTTGCTAGGGGGTGCCCTACTCCACCGGGTCTGTGATGGAAAAGCTAGGGTGCAGCACTTAGTACACCTGACAAGGAACATACAGTTCAATACTAAATTTACTCACTAGATCATAGTAAGTCTCTGAGTTCGTAATAACATGGACAAATTCTACTACTCTAGCTTGCGTATCAGGACAAGACTGAAAAACAAGGCATGCCGCGGCGTCCGAGCGCCATCACTGCCACTGTCAAGTTCCGAAGAGGGCACACTAGGTGACACTAGTACTAGTACTGTTCACCACCTCCTGCTACACCGCTGCGGCAGCTGCCAGACCAGTGCTATCATATCCGATAATAGTACTTGGCGCTAGCGCTGATGGTTCTCACCAATGCACGGCGGATCCTCAAGCTCATACTGAAGCCAAAGATTATCCGTGCTTTCAAGTCGATGTTTAGGCGTAAACTGAACCTAACTTGAGCATAGTGCAGTCCTTTGAGATATCGGGTTCAGCTCCAGATCCCTTCAAGTCACTTGTTCAAGGTTCTTCAAGATAGACCAGCTGGTGACGATCAACTAAAATATATGCAACTATTTCGCTAACGCCCAGACATCCTTTGGACCACATCGCTCCGTTTGGTGACTAGAAAATCGCAGTCGCACATCCAAGTGGCATCATTCACGATAACAATCGACCATCCATATACCCCCCAGACTCATCTTCAACTAAGCCGTGCACGACCAATATTGCAATTTTCTTCCTTCTGAACAAGATTTCATCAATATTGATGGTATTCTCGCTGATCATCGCATTATTCCCCGCTCTCGAGCAAATGTTTACTCTCAGACGTGTCTGACGTCCGATCAGGTACGTATACACCATGTCCTCTGTCCGAATGTTGATGACCATCAATGCGCTCTGACTCAAGAATAGTGCGGTGAGCTATAAGAAGGCGCTACTAGGAAATTGAGGACAACTCCATGCGGCGTAGGCACACGATACAAGTCCTACACCCTCGCCTCGACATAAACTGAGATGCGTACGGAGACAATTTTCCTCCAAGGCGAGTCGATCTTCAGCAGTGTTCGAAGCGCCAGCGATGAATGCCTGTCAAGAGCCTTGATCGTGACTTCTGTGTACTGAAAACACCACAAGCATCAGACGACAAGCATTTTTACAGCAACACTCCGTTTCAATTACCAGCTCAAGATCCTAAGACTGTACTGAATCCAGACCAACTAGTATGTCAATGTGCCTGTCCACGACTATACCTAACCATCTTAGCCCAGGAAACAACATTCAAACATCCAGACAAAGATCTCACCCCCATTACCAAAGGCAGAGAAACTCTCGCGAGCCCTGGTTTCATCTCCATGATGTTTGATAACCATATAGGGTCTTTTACTGCCTCTGCTTCGCGGAGCGCCAGAAGGTTTTCCACAACGAGCACTACCAATGTTCCCTTCGAGGCCGCTCACCACTTTGCATCTCAAGGGTATGGATACCTGTTCCTTGTCCTCGTCCTCACTGATGCAAAGCATTGTACCATGTAATGATCAGGCCATCATTCACAGGACGGCGAGGGCTTGATCGCCTCACAAACTGATTTCTGCTAATTATTTCATGTCAATTGTGCAGTCGTCTCCAGTTTCCCCTCTGGTTTCCATTGACACATCTTCCTTCCCGGAACAACCGCCAAACCTTGACGTGACCCACGATCTTGATCTTCCGCGCACAAAGGCAACATGATCATCACGTTCGACTCGTGCGCGCACAGGCCCTCAACTCCCGTCCCTGCACTTTTGTAATTTCGACGGCGAACTTTATCAAAGCACCAATCATCAACACTGTTCCATCCAGATCTAGCGCTCCTCATGCATCACCATCACCACGATTCCGGTCAAGGCTGTGGCATGCTGTAATGAAGAACTTTTCGAAGAGGAGTGACGTAGCAGGCGTTTAAGAGTCAGGCAGCCGCGAACAAGGTTCCTACTCATAGGATGTCTGCGCCACTGCTCATCACTGGAACAAGTTCCGTCCGTGATCGAGACGTCAATGGGCGGCTCACCAAACCAGCGCATTCGGCGAGTGCTCTTAAGATTGTCTCGCCACCGCCCGAATCTTCCCGCTTGATAGTTTCTCGTTCGTAACCTTTTTTGTATTCGACTGCGTCGAACTAGATACATTCGATGTGAGTTTGGCTGAATGTTAAATAGAGATATCCCTTATGCACTCTATTGTCATAGTTCCAATGCAAATATTATGTTTTTGCTGATGTGCCTCTGACTCTACGTCCTAGCCCTGTCCCCACTTTGGAAAATTTTCGAGCGTATCAATGCCTGCAGAAATCCAGGGTTTTTACATTCTCGTTCTCAGTCGTCTAGTGGTTGCATCTTGCACAGAATACTATACATGGGTAGTTACATCTGCGGGCATTGAGTGATAAAAGTTACGTAGTTCTTTGTACATAGCGGTAGCGCGCATCACTATAAACAGGCTGCACAGCCAGTGTGTATCACGCCCGCTTCGCACTCGCCGTACAATTGTCAACGTGCGAGTGTGTTTCGAGAGAGACATTCTCACCCGTACTCGAAGGACCAGCAACAGCAACGACATCGGCCATTTCCTTCATCCCATCTTTCGCTGCCTTGTACTCTACTCCCAGCCCCAGCGCCTGAACCATCCAATTCGAGCCTCCGGATGGGTCCCTCCGGAATGCGCCCATGAGTCGATCAGCCCACCCTTACGTCTCCGTACACTGGTCATCCTCCGATGGATGCGGATGCGGCGGCGTTGACCTCATCCCAAAGCACCTCGGCCATCTCGGGATTGTGATTGTCAACGTTGATTGCAAAGTCGCGTCGTTGGCAGCCACCTATGTCCGAGCCTTCGCGTGATATCGACCATCGCGGCGTGTACATTGTTCATCACCATGCCGTTGAATACAAAAATCGATTCACAGCGACGAGCACATAATCACGATCTCTATCGTGCAACAAAAGATATTAACACAAGTCCCAACACAACTGATCTAGAACGCATGTGGAGGTGATTTGTATTGCGCTGGGGATCGAGTGGGGGAGTGGGGATGGAGAGGGCGGAAGTTGATGATTTGAGCGAAGATTTGAGTGGTTTCCCATTTGGAAGGATTATTGATGAAGAACGGGAGGATTGTGGTCGTGAAGGGGGGGAGAGGGGGTATGACGGAGAAAGGAAATGGGCGGGGGTAATTGCAACGCAGCCTGTGAATTTTTTACTGAGGGGATGAGGGTGGAGGTGTGCTCGTCGGATGACGACAAGGAACGATCATCGGTGTCGTCATGGATGTGGAAAGCGGTAGGTTTGCGACCTGAAGATGGAGGTTGAGACTTTCGTCTGGGGAGGGAACCTAGTGATGCAAAAGCTCCTGGACCGCGTTCGTTTGAGAAAGTAGGGGCAGTTAAACGAGCACGGTGAACATCAGTCATCTAAGGTGACGTCAGATATCAAACAACAAGGAGCAGGGATGGATAAAACCCTGTGTGAGTGTTGTAAGAGGGAGAGGGAAACCTCACGCTTGGAGTCAGGGACGATGGGAGCAGAGGGACTCGCTGGGTGCACCAAGTGGTGAGTGGCCTCGAAGGGAACATTGGTGGTGCTTGCTGTGAGTAAATTTTCAGCGCTTTGCGAAGCAGAGGCGGTAAAGGGCCCTATAGGGCTATCGAACATCGTAGAGAGGGAACCAGGGCTCGCGAAAAGTTCCTGTCTTCTGTGATGGGGAGGGTATTTCGGTCAGGAGCATAGGAATCTGCTAGGTATTGGTGGAATACTAGTCACGGCCCTAGTTGCGCATCTTCCAGGTAATTGTCGCCAGGTCTATCTTGAGGTGAAGGCGTTATCTCAAAGAAACTCAAATCAAATAGTATGTGCGTAAAGATCAACTTGAAAGGACCGACAGGCTTGGGCTTGAGCTTGAGTTTGAGGGTCCGCCGCATGTTGGTGAGACCCACCATGATGAGATATGATAGCACTGGCCTGGTGTAGCAGGAGGTGGTGAACAATGAGGTTATATACATGGTAAAAGCACTCCGCTCGCCTGTGGACGGATCGACGCAAGAAGGTCGACGGCACAGTACTAGTATGCTAGTGTCGAGTCTGCGTCTGTAGTGAGAGCGATAAAGGCGTCCATAAGCATTTCTCATCGAGTGAGTACGGAGACGAATATTTTGAATGCCCATTATTAGGATGCCATGAAAAGAGCAGCTGGCCCGTCTGGAGTCTGGACCGTCTGGACGTCAAAGCAAGGATTGGAAGTTCAAACTCCGCACGCGCATGCACGATTGGAAATTGTGAACGTACACATAGTTCGATCGTGTTCATTATTTTCGAATTCATGATCAGACTCTAGATCTTCGATCATTCAATGATGATTCGGTTCAACGGATTTACACGCCTATGCAGATCATTCCTCACAGAACCTTTGTCCCCAGCAATACCGTGACAATTTGGCAGTGCTTTGCATGATGCAAGGCTCGTGTAGAATGCCCTTCTTGAGCCTCGCAGCCTCCTTATCTCACCCAGTGTTTCAATCAATATCACAACGTGCCCCTACCGTACAAAGCTGATGGGCCTACTGACAGTAGGTGGCTCGGTATTCCACAGGCCGCCGTCGCTGATTTCCTGATGCCGCATAGGCGGTGTGGCTACCACGTGCATGCTGTGACTCTCACGGCTACAGGATTTCATAACCACCAGCTCACATCTTGCTCTCAAGTGTTAGTTTGGATCCATCCCTCAGCGCTCAGCCATCATTATGGTCCATCGCCGACGTGTTACCGTCGAATCGTCAAGTTCATCAGATTCAGAAGGCTCTGGTTCAGATCTTTCTTCAGCGTCATCGCATAAGACATCCCCGACTTCTCCAGTGGAAGACTCTGCTCCCAGTACCGAGCCCTTGAAATGCAGGAAATGGAAGCGTAAGTCGTCTGACAACGGCGACGATAACAAAGCGGAGTGCTCAAGACGTCCACAATTGTAAGTCGTTGTGATGTACGGCACGTGCATGGACTTCATCTTGTGTTTTCAGACAAAAAGAGGACAAGTAAGTATATGAAGTACTGTTCATCTAAATGCCTGACAATGTACGCATTGTTTAGTGAGGAGCCAAGCTACCCCGAACTCGCCCAGGGCCCGGGAGAGATACACCTCGGTGAGGTACAGCAAGTCGTTGTTACTGGTATGTGATATCTATCTCTGTCCAGCTAAAACTGACAAGGTTCCTCAAGTTATTCGCGCAGCCGATCTCACTCTTGGTCTCCGACGGATCCCCGCTGGCTTCCATGTGGTTTTTAAGGCTGACGGCGCTGAATACCAAACCAGCAATAAATCTGTACACGTAGACCAGGCTGTTGTCGAATGGCACGAGCGCATTCTTCTGTAAGTTGTCTCTAACACCGTCTTTCCTACAGTTATTGAAAAAGATCTTAGGCCACGCGAGCCATCTTCTAAAGTTCGGGTCAGCGTGTACGCCTCATTTGAACTGGGCCCCATGCTCTGTCACGGAGAATTGCTCCGCACATTTGAGATCTCCGTCGGAGAATTACTGGATCGCAGCGAAACATCGCATCGTCAGTATTGTCTATTACAAATAATGCCTGATAGATGTTAACGACTATCACAGCCATAAGCTTTCAACCCAAGCAGGGGGAAGTCGTATCCCCGTGTACTTCACTGTTCATGACACTAGAGCAGCGACTTTCTGATGAAAAGGACGTCGCAGTTCTTTGGTCCCTTACTACCGTGAGTGACCAATACAATCTGATATTCTGATGCTAAGAGCTTTTAATGTGTAGCCTACATCCGGAGGAGATATGGATACATTGGCACTAAGGACGGATGCCGGACATCGTCTTCTCGCACGATACCGCAGGATGCAGACCAGTACTGATCTCGACCAATCGATAAATAACTTTGAACACGCTTTGGATATCTGCCCCATGGATCATCCCTGCCGCCCTGCGGCATTGTTCAATCTAGCTACAGCAAAGCTCATTAATTGCCAGGCTAATGAAACATACCCCGACCTCGACATCCCTATATATATCTTCCAAGACGCTCTTGATTTGCGTCCCACTGGTCATCCAGACCGACCCGTCACCCAGCTCCATCTTGCAATATCTCTGCTGTCTCGCTGCACGAAACGGGGATTTGAAGTGGATGTTGATGCGGCTTTAGAGTTGCTGAGCGAAGTCCTCGATGTCTGCCACGCCAACAGTCACATTCACAGAGCAGCTTTGCTTGCAATCAGACCATTCCTTCTGCATCTGGCTGCGAGCATCGAGGCACATGATCTTGGACAGGAGTGGCCCGCTGCATTGATGCTTCCGTTATCGCTGAATCAACTTGCTCACAAAGCAGAGTCGTGTTTGCGGACAGACGATCCCCGTGCCTTAGATGAAGTGATATCCCATTATTACGATGCACTAGGATACTACAACACCATGCATGATTGCCGAGAGCAATTGCTTGTTAATCTGAGCATAATGCTGAACACTCGCTTCGAGCGTCGAGGCAATGGCGAAGACTTGGATCAGGCCATTGCACTTGAGAGGGAAGCGCTGGCTTTGCGCCCTGTCGGTCACACAGATCGGTCCACGTCATTGAATAATCTTGCGAATCGACTCTCCACCCGCTTTGATCACCGAGGCAATGCCGAAGACTTGGATCAGGCCATTGCACTTGCCAGGGAAGCGCTGGCTTTGCGCCCTGTCGGTCACACAGATCGGTCCTTGTCATTGGGTAATCTTGCGATTCAACTCTCCACCCGCTTTGATCACCGAGGCAATGGCGAAGACTTGGATCAGGCCATTGCACTTGCCAGGGAAGCGCTGGCTTTGCGCCCTGTCGGTCACACAGATCGGTCCATGTCATTGAATAATCTTGCGAATCGACTCTCCACCCGCTTTGATCACCGAGGCAATGCGGAAGACTTGGATCAGGCCATTGCACTTCACAGGGAAGCGCTGGCTTTGCACCCTGTCGGTCACACAGATCGGTCCATGTCATTGAATAATCTTGCGAATCAACTCTCCACCCGCTTTGATCA
>JRHT02000352.1:0-24734 GCA_011800875.2 Suillus brevipes Sb2 | reverse complement strand
CACGACAGAGAAGACCCCAAAGACGGTGAGCTGGCGCTGTTCTGCCCGGCATGTCCTCAACCAGGAATCAATGTTACCCTACCGACCGAATATGATGATGCGAGGCCCGGGTGGTTGTATGCTCGGTCGCTGGTTATGGACGGCAATTTCAAGGCCGAGCATCTGCACCCGGCGCATCCAGAAGATGAAGTATGGCTTACCGACGGTAAATGCTTCATGGTTGGAAGAGCCAGATACCAAGCCCATCTAGCGAATGCCCGAGATTCGGCAGAGCGGTCTGAATGCAACAATCACAGAGCAGTGAACCAGGCCAACGCATCTCGGCACAAGCTAGAAGCGACGGGCATCGGGGGGTGCGCGTGTGCAAGGCATGGATGCTTTGTGCCGAACTCCATGGTGGATTTTCAAAAGGGAGAAAGGTGCCTGTGCCAAATTGACCGCTGGAGATGATTTCACTGATGTTCGGGAGTAGACAGATGAACATGGATTATGCCCTTTGCAACGCGCTGGGTCACAACATGGATGGCCTCAGCCGGGCATTGACATTTTACGACGTCAACTGTCAATACAACAAGTATCTACGTTGCCGGGTGGACGAAAGCATCCATCTCACCATTCCTCCGGGCATGGAGATAATCCCGGGCATTGGGCTATGGCACGTTCACGGCCATCAGGACAAGTGCTTCGTGCGATATGCGTCCAACTTCATCCTGGGGGCGGCCAGGATAGACGGAGAAATCATGGAAACCCTATGGGCCCCTCTCAACGTCATATCTCCGTCAGCCCGGGGGATGTCCACCCCTCACCGGCAGGAATGCCTCGACTTCCAGATGAACGACTGCAACTTCATGAAAATGATTTGCATTGGTAGGTCAGGTCCTTGCAGTCATTGCTCGATGATGCCCCAGATGAATCAAACACCATCACGCAGGCATGTTCTTGTCCCGAAAGTACAAGGAGGCGAAACGAGGAACCGCCGAAAGCAGCCAAGCATTCGACGAGCTCAACGATGCGGCTGATCCAGACATGGTCGTCAGGTGGGAAGAACAGGAGAACGTTGCTCAGGCATCCAGAATTCACAATCCATCAGCCCTCGATGTTTATGACGTCCGGTTGAACAAGGGTGAGTCTCGGGTGTTATGTCGTTACATTCCCGGGTGTTGATTTGCACCCCCGGTAGCCAGATCTCGGAAGGAAATCGAGCTGGACTTGCTTCAGACGTCATTTCGTCGACCGGGAGCGAGGCCCCAGCTCGGCGCTGCCACTTGGATAGCATCCGGCATCACCATAGAGGAGGTGCAGATAGCTTTGGCCATGGAAATTCGCCGCATGGGCAGGCATCCTACCGAGACTCAAAACGCTCGAGATTGCCCGTCGCAGGATCAGACTGCAGCACACCATAGATGAGTTCATTGCGGGAGCGCAGAGGTATCTCGGTGATGAATATGATGAGGATGACAACATCCAGGACATGGACGTTGATTTCGTCGATGACCCGCCCGACTCAACCGACGAAGAATCTGACGATGATGCAGAGCCGGGAGGTAACCCCCGGGTGTTGTTTCAACCGGAACGCGTCCTCATTCCTCTCCCATCCAACTTGGGCAGGGACAGGTGTGAGGAATTGGGGATAGGCGGTCTGATGAGGCAGGAAATAACTCTTAGAGAGGGACAGGCCAACGACATGCTGCACGCCATCAGAGTCCACCTGGCCGACAAGGCAGTGCTATTCAGAACCACCGTCCGTCCGGCCAGATCTCAAGTCACCACCACCCGAGCTTGGTCACAGGTGCACTCGGTGGAACGCGTCATCAATCTCAATAGCACCGTATACAAGAAATGCCGCACGCAACTGTCAAAGCTTGGGGCTGAACACCTCCTTGACAAATACCGGGAGTTGCAGAAAAGCGACCTTAAGGCGACTTCGGCTGTCGCTGACCCTAACGCCCGAGGTCAGCGAAATTCTACCCTGCCATGGTTTTGGTCGTTGGACGTTCAAGGCGATTCGGTGAGCAACGACTGGATGAACGAATGTGAGTGGTATTACCCGTGATGTAGATTATGCTGAATCCGGTTGACATCTCCCGGGATTTAGTTTACCGTGTGCATTGGCTTCGCACCAAAGCTTTGCGGGACAGATGGGCCGAGGAATTGCTCCTCGTGGGTCACGAGATGCGATGGACCATTGATTTTCTGGCTCACAAAGCTCAGACATGGCTCGACCGAGCCCAACAGAATATTGAGCCGGGCCGAGATGGGCATAGGTGCTATGCAATCAGGCAGGCCCAGACCTACAGGTTGTTGGCCGAAGATGCCCGGGCTCGGTTCATTCAGGTCAATCACGCGTTCGGCCATGATGTGTGATGTCATTGCGCTAAGCTGCATGCTAACTACCTTGTAATGTACATAATCCAGGGTAGATCTATCCTCATGGCATCACCGTTGTTGATTTCGGCACCATTGTGCCTTTGTGGCTTGATTGTTTAAAGTTTAGCCGCATTGATTTAATTTCGGCTGCTTTGTTTACCCCATTGACTGGGCCACAGGGTGTGGGATTGAACCCACAAATTTCATTTAATAGCCGCTCTCTAATTCCACATTCCGTCTTATTTCCCCATAAATATCATAGCCCTCCATAACCTTATGCCATCATACCCCGACCTAATCTACATGCATTCCTCCGAACCAACCATCGTATCCATATGGGATGCCGCCAACATCTTCGAATACGCCACCGCCCGCTTTACTGCAATCCGCATGGCGCTTGAGAAGAGCCAAGTTCCCAAGACCTTGGTTTTCCGACGAAAGTTCGTCCAACACATCATCTGGGAAGCCGAGGTGAGTTTGGCATGACCCGGATTCATCTGCCGAGGTTGTGCGTGCTGATGTCTTCACAGAAATTCGTATTCCCGTTCATCAACATATGTGCCACCAGCAACACATCCCCCGCGTTGCCCGAGTATCTCAACGACGTCGTAAAGATGCTCACGGAGTGGCAGGTAGGCCTTTTGGACGACGAAGGCCTGTTCCACACGTTCTCGACCAACCGGTCAGACATTGCGGGCGACCTGATGTCCCGGTACCGGGTCGTCTCCACCTTTGCCTATAGCTGGTGGAAGGACCGCTTTGACCTCATTCCGTTTGAGATGCCTCACCGCATTACTCTGGAAGAGGTCCAGGAGCTGTACCAAGCTCATGCATCACAAATGGTGAGTGATCGTTTTACTTTCGGCTGTTTCTAGAACCAGGCTGATCGGCGATCAGCCGTCAGGATATATGCTCCTCCCGGATGTCCGCAGATCCGCGGGTATGGGAGGTCCCGACCCCTTGATAGTCAATCTTCGGGGACTACGAGATGATCTCGAAATGCTCGGCGATCATCTCCAGTCGTGGCTGTCGAGAAAGACCGACGAGGGAAGGGTCGCTTTGGAGGCGATGGCCCGGTTGGAAGGCCCGGTGGATAATCTCAACGATGCCATGGCTGTTTCCCAACAGCTCTTAGATGCCGGGTGGATGGATGAGAATGAGGATTAGGCGTTGAGGCCTCGTACATCCCTTTACGTAGTTAAACATCATCCGAGAGTAGGGTAGTGTTTGTAATGATTGCCGACATGATATATGAACTCCATGCATCTTGGTACACAACGCTTGATTCATTGCTGAGATGAAATGACGCCCGGCCCTCCTTATTACGTCCGCTTATGTATCTCCGGGCATGCAGGGCGCCATGAGGCTCGGTAGACGTTTGCATAAAGCTGTCTGGCCCCCGTGCGCACATGGTTGTCTCTCGTGCCCGCCATGTCCATCCCCTTTCCAGAATGGTCGTCCTATGCAGGCCATCTCTCATTTGTGAGGAGCGGAATGAGGCAGCTTCCTGTCATTCCAGAGGATTGGGCCCTGCATACCACCAACGCGGCCAGCGATTGGGTCGAGCAGCAATTTCTAGCCCATATCGCCGGTAGACCCCTAGTGGACCCTCCTGCCGAGTTGGATCCAACCACCATACTGTCATGCGGTCAGCTAGCTTTGCTTATGGCCCACGCCTATCAACACCCGAGTGAGTGAAACCACCCATGTCATACACCGGGTCATCTGACCGTGATGCTTTGATCCAGTCAAGTTGGACATCGATATCATCCGGTACAACGAGGCCCTCTCCAAACGTGAATCGGGTATGAACAACGCCCAAGAGGACGCGTTGTTGCTCAAGTTTCCTCCGGCAGAGAGGATCCACTTGAAAAGTCCAGCCGTGGTCATCGATTCTGGGTATAGGATCATCCTCTGGTATGTCCCGGACGCTCTGAGTCCATGGGTTCAAGTGAGTTCCTCGGTCGATATCATGTCCGGCTGTTGACGTCTTGCCCCCTAGAGCGATATGTATTCTGCGACCATCGCCATGGGAGATCTTCTGAAAAGGAGTGTCGCCAACAAGAAAGTCGGGAATTGGAGGACCCTTGGGTCTAACTTTCGACCTCCCGGGTCACCCGGCATAACACCCGGATGCATCAACATCGCCCCTTGCTGGTTTCAGCAAGGTCACGAGGTGGGTCGTACCCCCCGCCCTATACGCTTTATTCACATGAGCAGTGCTACGGTCCACCTCCCGAGAATTCGGACGATGGGTTCAAACCAGAGGTCTCGGCAGCCCTCAAGGGAGACAGAAGTCTGTCCATGATCATGGACATGCAACGACCCGCGCTGCTCGTGTCTGCCGCCTTGCGGGTCATGCATCCCCAACTTTATTGGGCTTCCGTCAGGACTCACGTCGAACTTGGCCGTTGGTCGGCTGATCAAGGTTTGCTAGACATGCATCGTTTGCTCAAGCATTGGGCTTCGGTCTACACTGGCGCGTCCATCATGTGCAATCGCCAATCCCCTGATCACCGAGACCCGAAATGCCCACCCGAGGCATTTGACATATTGACTTGCATAGGCAACTATCACCATGCGGTCATGCAGTTGAACAACCTCGGTATCGATTTGGATTACAATCCGGGTGTCATGGTGAGTTATTCGGGGCGTCTAGTCAGACATGGCATCCGTGTTGATGAGGGGGATCGGATAGTGTGGGCGTGGTTCCTCCGGGATAGCGTGCACAACTATGCGCGCACCCCCCGTCCTGATTACGCCCGGTACAATCCCGTCAACCTCAATGCATCCCAGTTGGCCATGTACAATCAAGCTGATTTTGCTGTGTACGGTACTCTCTAGGGACCATCGGCAGTTTCATACCACCCGTCCCCCATTCTGTACGCTTTGCGGATGCCTTGTCACCATACAGCCATCCTGGATTTATTCCATCCCGCCCCCATTCTTTACAATAATACCTTCCCTTGTCCATACAAGCCCCTTCTTACATCCTGATCCCTGTCATTACTGGAATATAAGACTCCGTTGCTCAAATAAACCTCAATACATAATGTTACTATTCCCGGGTGTTCTGTGTCATAGCATGGTGGATTCAACCCTACATCAGCACCTTGGTCCCGGGTGATCAATGCCACCATGATCGAAGGCCTGGTCATATATTAACATTCAGTCATTCTGGGCCCGGTCGATAATCAACACCCTGGCATCCTGACTCCGGCCCTTACATTCTTCTGGGCCCGTCGATAAACACCACTGTCATGTTGGGCCCGGTCGATCATAATTACCCTGGCATCTTGGGCCCGGCCCTTAACTTTAAATGGGCCCACTCGATATACTACTGTCATCCTGGGCCCGGTCGATACTACATACCCTGCCATGCTGGGTCCGGCCCTTCAATTCCTGCATCATCGCATTGGGCCCAATCGATAAGCACTACTGTCATGTTGGGCCCGGCCCTTCCATTCCTGCATCATCACCTTGGGCCCAATCGATAAACACTACTATCATTCTGGGCCCGGTCGATAATCATTACCCTGACATCCTGGGCCCGGCCCTTACATTCCTGCATCATCACTTTGGGCCCAATCGATAAACACTACTATCATTCTGGGCCCGGTCGATAATCAGCACCCTGTCATCCTGGGCCCGGCCCTTCCATTCCTGCATCATCACCTTGGGCCCAATCGATAAACACTACTGTCATTCTGGGCCCGGTCGATAATCAACACTCTGGCATCCTGGGCCCGGCCCTTCCTTTCCTGCATCATCACCTTGGGCCCAATCGATAAACACTACTGTCATTCTGGGCCCGGTCGATAATCAACACCCTGGCATCCTGGGCCCGGCCCTTCCTTTCCTGCATCATCACCTTGGGCCCAATCGACAAACACTACTGTCATCCTGGGCCCAGTCGATAAACACCACCCTGGCATATGGGCCCGGCCGTTCCATTCCTGCATCATCACCTTGGGCCCAATCGACAAACACTATTGTCATCCTGGGCCCAGCCGTTACACACCACACAATCATATGGGCCCACTCGTTTATATCCAAACATCACACACACCATGGGCCCACCCGTCAATATCGGTCTATATACACACCCGGGCCCATCTTGGGTGACCCGTCTCACTCGGAAGAATCTCAACCTCGGGTGGCCGTTTAACACGGGATTGCTACTTGATTCCAAAAAATGACTGAATGGGCTCCGTATAGTCGCTATATATGACTCGTGAGTAGGACCGATGAGGTACTGGATCCTGTACTCGCCCTTGTACCGCGAGGTAGGTCAATCTCGCCGGGCCTCAAAGTATCATCAGGGTAGTTTCACTTAGTCGTCATTCCTTGCCGAGCTATCAGTCCTTGTGTAGAGTTTTCCATGTGACGTTGTTTGACGGTACTCGACCACGCTAGGTGCCTCGCGTCTGTTGCTAGACTTACTAGTTTCCCGGATTGGTACCGGATTTACCGCTTTACGGCAGTATGCCTTACCTTTGCGTTTCTTTATGCCACCTTTGCTCAGGCGACTCGCCCTTCCTAGTATACCTCGGTTTGGACTTACAAAGTCCCCTAGTACAAGCCGCAGTTTTACCGCAGTTGCCGCGGCATTGGACTTAGACGTTTCTTCCTCTATCTACGGTTCTAGCTAACTTACCGACGGTGTTCTTCGGTTTCGGCTTATCCTTCTTAGGACTCAACAGACTCCCTTCGCACACTACGACGAAGGATTTGCTTCAATAGCAGTTCCCTAGGGTCGACGCTATACTCGTGCCCTATAGGATCTTAGTTTGTCCTTTACCGGCTGACTATTATCTCTTCGTTTCACCGCTTTTCAACACGCGACTTTCCCGCACTTTATGCGCCTATAGCGCCTTTGTTCCTGCGCTTTTGCCTTATCGCGCGCTTCGTGCATTCCCCCTAGAGTTGTCACCTGTGGATATTCGCTTTCTCCGCTTCCCCTAAGGGACGAACATATCGCACCATTATTTTCTTCCCTTCAACATTTATATCAGCTGCACCCTCAGCTGAGTTGAAGATCCTTCAGCGACAAATGCCTCCTTGGATTGATGGTGGAGGATAGGCGCGAGGCAGTGATTCGGCTGTGGGAGGAATTGAACGAGATCGAGCGCCTGTTGGGGTTAGAGTACATTTAGGGAGGAGCGCGTCATATTAGGTTGTATAGTAGAGTATCTACTATACATCATGCGTCAATACTGGCACTAGGACTATTTCCACATGGTATTTTGTTTGTTTGTGTAGTTGCTCCAATGTTACATGCTGAGATATGCAATCCGCCTCCTGAATCGCACTACACAATTTTCAGCATCGAATTCTTTGCACCTCGCACCCTATAAAATGCAAGAGCATGCTCGACAGCATCCAAGAGGGGTTTCATAGCCTAAAAAAATGCGTGTTTAAGAATCGCCCAACACAAGAATAGAACAACTCACCACCTCCACCCTCTCAGGTTCCACACCTTCCATTTGACCCGCTCAAACAAGTGCTCCAACTTTCTCGCGCATCTTACTGAGGTAACCCGCCATCTTTGTCACTTTAGCTGCATTCTGAGAGGGCGTGGCGCTTGACGAAGTAGTCATTGGGGGAGGATAGAGAGATGTCCAGCATTGCCTGAGGAATTCATTTGCAGCCATTTGGCATGTCGTGAGTTGGCGGAAGAGCGTTGGCGGGAAATCGGCTATAAAGCCCTGAGTATAAATCAAACATATGTTGGTTGTGAAAGGGTACACACTTTTCCTGGTGCGGATATCTAGCCACGCAGAGACGTTTTGAGTCATTGAGTCAAGCGCTGCATCTCCTGCTTTTTGTCTATCTGGAGCTTTGGAGAGGGTTTGGGATGTCGTTGTTAGGAAGAATGAGAGATTTGTTACTTACCTGACTGAACCGCGGTGTAGAGACTCACGTCTCGCTAAGCATGCATTATTGCATTATTGAATTCTCCCACTTTCCAAACATCATTCAGCTCTTATCCTTAGGACAAGCATTGTGCCTCCGCGCACCTCTATTTTTATTTTCGCAGATTTAGCACATCCGCACCTTCCGTGCGCTTCGCGACTCGTCCTATTGTCCATATACTGTCCAATACATGTCTACTGGAGTTCATTGGTGCGTTTCCCATGCTATTTCCATTTATCTAACATATCTCCGAGCTTGTACTCACGCCGTCGCGCGGTACCGAAAGCCTTATTACATATTTTCATGCTTATATTTAGCTTACTCGGTTCGCAACTTCGGGCCTGCACGTCTAGTGACGCTTGTAGTTTTACATATATGCTGGACTTCATGTAGATGTTTGGGATCGCTTTTCTCCCTCAGCTACTCCCTCTGTGTAGTAGGCAGCTTAGCACTCAAGATCTATTTTCCTCTCACTCTCGCGCACCGCGCAGCAGTCACTTGGTCATTCTCTAGTTTTACTAGTGTGATCTACTTCTCAAACAAAGCTATCTAAGTCGCACTTCACGCGACTTCTCCATCTCATATCTTAGCGTGCGCTACTGCATCGCGCACGCCGCGTCTTCCGCTTTCGCTCTCGCGCGTCTTCCGCGCGCATTGACCTGCACCAAACTGGTCTGGTGCATGGCTGACTAATGGCTGACAAATACTCTACTATGAAGCCTGAACATAATAATTGACCATTGGTTCGAAGTCCCCCCCCAAGGCCTGGCTCAGGGAATATTTTCTTCCTTTATCGCCACTGTTATGCAAGGCCAGTGAATATTTTCGGGACTTTATTTTTGAATTCAGTTTCACTTCGCTTACCTAAATAACGACTCAGCATGATCCTCCCGCATGTCAGGTACCTGTGAGAATTATTTCCCGTACAGACTACCCTGTGGGAACATGCAAGAAACCCCGAAAACAAAGCATCAGATGATTTTACCCCCAATAAAAATAATAAAAACACAAATAATCACACCACAATCAATTCCTCATTACCTAATCAAAGGCTAGGCTTCTTCTTGGGCCTAGGCCACTCTAGCTTTGTCATGGGAAGACACCTGACTAAGCAATATACCATCTTTATTTGAATAAATTTCGTTTAACCCCTCAAAGCTGACTCATACCCATACTTCGCTTCGTTAGGCTTAGTAACCCCCGCCTAATACGTGGGAATATAGTAGCACAGCCACTGATTTTGTCTATATAAAGGCCCGTGTTTTGCTTGAATCAGAAGCAGTTTTACGCCCCAGTTTTTGTCTGTAAGGAGTGAGCCAGATCCGCAACAGTGCGAGCTGTTGAAGATTGTAAGGTAACCTTCTGTGAGACAACAGTAAAAGTGTGAGTACGCCGTGCTCTACGACCAGCTAAACCCTGGTTCTGTTTTATTTGTCGGCTTCGTGATTGTTTTGCACATTCTCCGAGTCTTCTTTGTTTTACCAGTGCACATATTCAGGAATTTCGTGTTGTCTCTTTCGTCCATCTAAGGCTCAGAGTAGCTTAGTGGGGAGACTTTGGAGGTGGATACATGGAAGCTTGACCTTACTCATCTGAGTAGCGATACTGCGTCTGGGTTTTCTTTGCTGCAAGGCTCTAGCTATTGAAAGGGGACTTGGTGCCGAACACCAAGGACGTCCGTTCCTGAGTCTGTTTAATACTCATTGTGAGTTCCTTGACAGCAGGTTCAATATTGCGTGGAGTCCGTTGAAGCAATTGATCAGTCCTTACCTTTGATCCTACCTGCTTGTGCTTTGGGAGTGACCTCTATCGCTTCACACAGATTGCTGGAGGTGTTCCGCTGCTGCGAGACGAGAACCTTGTTGGTGTATCTTTGTTGTTATTTGTTATTGTTGTTATTGTTTCCGTGCCCTGCTCATCACTCGAATCACTTGCTCACTGTCTGATCTCACAGAAGCTCGCCTGCTGAACGTATCTTCGACATCGCTGAACAGCCACCCTCGAACGACCATGTTATCAGTCATTGGTATTTGTCTGAATCACTGACCGTGGAGATATTTGTTTTATAGGTGTTTATCTATAGATCATTTATCGAAGAAGACAGCGTCTGCTTCCCGCACTCCGCTCTATATCGTGCTTCGCACAATTGTTATTCTGCACCCTACTTGTTCTTGTGGTTCCCTCGTTCAGAGAGGATTTCCCTTAGCTCAGTAGCTGTCCTTGGGTTGAGACCTTCACTCGCATTCAGGACTTACTGTTCCATTATCCCCCTGTGTTTTCCCCACGGTTCAGATTCCTCTTCTTCAGCGGCTCCCAACCCCTAAAGCCGTGTTTCAATTCTGCAAATGCTGCGCGGACGTCAACAACCTGATCGTTTGGTATGTGAGATTCAGAAATACAAAAGAGTATAGTAGATTGGAGAGAAACGCACCTCACTACTTGCCTGCTCTGAAGCACTCCGAGTAAGCTGGGTCCCTTAGATCATCAAGCGTGATCTGGGTGTATGCATCCTTGTCCTCATCATTGCCATTATCAATGTGTCGGCGTTTAGTGGGCAGTGCTTCGCCTCTGTCATACATTGAGTTTATCAGCATCAGTATTGATATTGTGGAAAGAGGGGATGGACAGTGCGGAGTTAAGTAATCGTTCAGAATGCTCGTTGAATTTCTGGATTAGAGGGAGGGCACCGCGTTGTCTTCCGGCTTGCATCATCACGTCTTTTCATTTCCTGTCTGTTCGGGGTGAGAAAGAACATGAACAAGGTATGGTGGGAGCATTACCTCTACATGATCCTCGAGATACGAGATGAACCTGACCTGCATCAAAACTTCACGCTGCTTCTGCTCCATGTCTCCATAGCATAGAAGGCAAGGCAATTACAATGAATTAGATTGTGTGCTATACAGACTCCCTTTAGCTGTTCCTCTTGAAATGTGCCGCTTAAATCTCTGCCTCAAAAAATACCAGTGGTAGGAGGCGCTTTTGCATGTGATCACTCAACCATCGTGTCAATGGTGTGCATTGGACGACGAAGGATAACATAGAGGAGCGCTTCGTGCCTGGTGGATTGAGCATGTCAAAGCTACACTATGGATTTGGTCTACAGCCTGTCTCTTCTCACGATAGTCGCTGCAGGCTGCACGACTCCATTTGAGCTCTTTACGTTTTGCTGGACCAAGAACTCAATCCTAATGTTTGTGAGATCAATGCAATATATCAGAGAGGGATACGTACATGACATAAAGACACAGCAATGATGTGCTGTGGGGAAAACTTCCACCGTGCGAAATGCGACACTACCCACTCAGGCATGACAACCTCAAGGTGGTCAGCGAGCGTCGACGAGTGTAATTGAGCTGGGAGATGAGGGTAATGGCGAAATGGGTCTGGGTGAGAGGAGAGTAGTGGGTGATGATGCCGCACAGCAAAACCCACTCCATGCTCGGTCCTGAATATATACTTGATGGTTCCTGGTATTTGCGTGTGCATAACACCATCAGGATAGAATAGGATCAGGCTGTTGCCCACGTGGGTTGATTCACGAGCATACATCGCTCCCTTGTATTTTATGCGAGCATGTAAGATTGCTTGCTGGACTTTAATGAGACATTGGAGGTCGTCCGGAATGTTTTCTTTTGATGTAGGATGTATTAGGCCATCTTCAAGTATAACGTCAACGGTGGGAGAAACAAATCTGTCAAATAGAGATTTTACATCCCTGAATATTGGAGGGCAGGAAGTCCGGTTCAGCCAGCATTTCAACTTCGCAGCCTTGATGAACGAGAAAAGTAGAGTTGATTCTTGCTGACCTTTATTAGAACCAGTGTCAAAACTCCATCACGGTAAACAAAGTAAAAATTTACCAAAGATGTGATTAATTGGCAAACGCTGCAGCTGCCCAATGAGGCGCTCATATGGAAAGCACCACCATGACCTCACGGGACCGAAGAGCTGCAAATAGTCCCAGACATGCAACACCATGTGCCCATTAGTACGATGGGGTGCATGGGGGTGTAAAACTTGTAAATCTCGTATCCATGCCACAATGTATCTGCGATACGCTTGTGCCCAAGCAACTGTCATGAATCTTAGACATGCAATATGCACTGCAGAGACAAGGGACATGGTGTGGTCGAGGATGGTGCGATGATTGGCTGCAACTTCTGAAGTGCGATGCTGAGATCCTTCACCCCATAAACTAACCAATGCAATGGGCAAGTATACAGTCGTCAAGGTGCGCCATTCGTCTGCCTTCAAGGTTCCGGCCCTTGCTTCTCCGAAGTTGTAAGGGACTGATCTTAACGACGACGGCGCATCTGTTGCTCGAATGACATCAAGAATGCGTTCCATGACTTCAGGGGTAGTGATGCGTAATTTCGCTGATTCAGTAGTGAAAGGTTGTGCTTGACGCTACGAGGCCATTTAGAATAGCAGGTTAAGGGGGCGTACGAGAACACAGGAAGATTACATACCCAGACTATAAGTGATTTAACCCAGTGGGCCTTGTAGACCTTTTTCCAGGGTGTTTGACGTCTGGCCCAATGCCCAGCTCTGCTGATACGTACTGAAGGCATGCAACCTTCTTCGACAAAAGTCTCCTCTCCAACTCGGCCATATAAGTCTCGACGAGACTAGAATCGTTGCCCTCGAGGTCAGGAACCGCTGAGGTAAGGAGGTTGCGAATGGACTTGATAGTCTTGACGTCTTTCTCGCAAAAGGCTTCAGGCTTATTGAGATCAATGTCGGAGAAAGGATGATGAAAAGCAGGGAGAGGATCAGACTTGCGCTGAGCCGAGTCAGCTGTAAGGCCCAAAACTCACGGAAATGATCGTGCGTGAGACCCTCCAGTAGACAATGCATGGTATCAACAACAAGTTGACGCGAGGGATCCCAGTACAATAGTCTCCAAAGTGTCAACCATCGCACCCCGTGTGATGCAAATAACTTGTTGCGTTCAGTAGAAGTTCCAGCGTGCTTCCACAACTCAGCAAGACGGCGCATTTCTTTCTTGTCCCGAAGGTTCCATTCTGCGGAGCAAATATCTACTCTACCACAAGTCGACCTGTGCCAGCAATGACATGCGGTACAATAAAAGTGGCTGGTTGGGCCAGCTAGCTGGGCGGCCTTTCTCGCCGCTGGAAGGTCGCACACTAGACATGCTATGGCGCTGCGCGTAACCCGACCATGCGCCTGTAGAGCTGTACGGGAGAAACATATCCTGCATTCCCAACTGTCCACCAAGTCATCAACGACGGGATCAAGGAAGTAGTTCAATTGATCTCCCGACGGTTCCGAAGGTCCTGGAATGATTCCGGCCAAGTACATATTTTCTGGTTTGTACCGGATATCAAGGGGGAGGTTCAAGCACGCGCAGGAGATTATCCCAGTGGAAGTCGATGCATTTCGCTGAAGATTGCCTTCAATGTTGAAGAAATCAACGTTGAGCGTGAAAGCGAATTGACCCTTGCTGCCTCTATCGATAAATAGTGATTGCGTTGGACCCTCGAAGTTGCGAAAGAAGTCAGCATCCCAGACATCTTTGATAACACGCAGCAGCGCGTTCCAAATTGAGGATAGCAACTTGTCACATGGGCTATCCATTATCGCTTCCAACTTGGAACGAGACAATGTCCAGCGAGGTAATTGTGGAAGTGGTGATACACAAAAGTTTTTATTGGTTCTAACCCCCCGCCAGGGGAGCGCTGCAGTAATGGTTCATCACAAGGCACATCCTCAGGTCTCGGTCTGTTGGAACAATTGGGGGGGTAACGCGCACCACTTGAGTTGAGATTGGCCTTCGGTTTGAAGGTGCAATTGCACGCAGGGCAAACCACGTAGGTAGTGGTCTGACCGTCAAGCTTGAAGACGGAAAGGGCAGCCTCCATCGTTCGAGGGATCTGGGAAAGTGTGTTTTGTCGACGAGATTCAGAATGGGGGCTTTGTGCATCCATGGCAAGATTCAAGATCAGAGAAAGGACGCCCATCAGAAACTTGCCATGTCTGCGCCCGATGCCCAAGATGACGACGGAAACAGCTCCTAAGAAAAGGGATACTTGGACAATCTCGTCGGCGTAGTCAATAGGCAGATCGTAATGGTGTGCTGGCCTCCAAGTTAGATGGAAAGAACGATGCATGAATAAAAAAACACACTCACAAGAGTCAAATTCGACTGGCCTGGACGACACGGGAAGCTTGTCTTCCTTACTGAAAAGGAGTGTTTGTATTTCATCACACGTCGTCTCCAGCCGAGCCCTGCGAGAGACGATGGAGGAGACCTTGTGCTTTACTTTCCCGAGGGTCTTGATTATCGCAAACAGCTTGTTGCGAATGGAGCGCAACACATCACAAGACGTTGCACAGGAAATTTGAGTGCGAGCCCTTTCTATCCGTGACTCCGCTACATTCAAAGTAGCTTCAGCCCTTGACTGGTGCTGCATCCCAGCGGCTTGGAGGGCGCGGGCGATGTGTCTGTGAAATGAGCAGTTAGCATACATAAAGCATGTGATGTGTAACAAACTCACTGCGTATCGTTGACAGTGAGTTCGGCATCCAGGTACTGTCCCTTGTCTCATTGGACTTCCAACCACGACACTCACAATTTGTCGTGACTATCTGAAGTAGCATTGTCATCGGTTAAGGTGATAGCAAATAGCTCAGCGGCGAGATCGTCCACCTGCATCGGCATGTCGGTGGGGTGCATCAGGCGCTCGTGTTGGGAGTATTGAGGGAGCGGTGCCTCGCATTCTGGGCTGGGCTGGAGAAAGGCTTGACGAGCGAGGTGAAGTATGGAACTTTCACGTTCGGATGAGGTTGCAATGTCGAGCGCCAAATGCACATGTTTTAAGGCGATGGGCAAGGCTTTGCTGCTAGGTTTTCTAGGCACACCGTCAACTCCAATATCGCAACATTGTGCGCATTTGCAAATGAAAGTCCGGCTAGGCATCTAAATGGATTTTAGATGACGATGATGATCGAGTATGAAGCTATCGCTGATCTTACCACTTGATAAGATGGCGATCCAGCGAGTTTATGTACTGGAAAAAAAGGTGGGGATTATAGAATCAAAAGTTACCAGTGGACTTACCAAAGTACAATGTTCCCCCAGGCAGGAGACTTCTTGTAGTAGCGACGTACATCCTATTTTGGTCGATGGGCCGACCAGCACCCGCTAGCTGGGCGCTCACAGAATATACAAGGTTATCTGCGCCAGCTTGTCATCATTCTTAAAGTCCTGTACAACTACATTACTACCAACTACATTAATACTACCAACTAATGAAATAATACAATGATAATTGAAGTACAACAATTGCAACAACTCAAAGTACAAAAGAGAGACAATCAAATGACAGGGCACGCCTAATATAGTGAATGACTACATAATCAAGCTCTGCCGCAACTTCAGGCCCAGCGCCCATCAATACTTCCTAAATTATGTAATCAATCTGGCCCCACCTGCGGCCTGGGCGCTGAGCGCTGAGCCCCTGTGAAAATCGACAAAAATCAGGAACTTCGTATGATTGGAAAGAAGTAAGGGTGGTGGATGCGTTGTGGTGACGTCAAATAGGTTTGGAGTTTGGCGCCGTGAGGATGGCGCGGGAGTTAACAGTTGGGGCGTGATGACAACACCAGCAGGCATCTCGCCCTCTCTTTCCACGACAAATGACCGAGGAGTGGATCGTATGGATGCGCTGCTTCTCAGCCTGGGAAGGCGGGGTTCCTAACTTATATTATCAGGGACCTGGTGAATACCTATGGTTGTGACTGGTCATTCATTGTAACAACAATACAACAATAGAAAATATGCGTATATACAAAGTGCAATGCAGAATCGAAAGGGTATTGAGGAGGCAGTCAAGCACATGCAGATGTCAAAAATTAGTTTTTAAAGAACCGATGAAGAACAATCAACTCAACTCCAGGGAAAAATGATGATAAATGGGGGGGACACAAGGAGCTGATACAATGACCGAGTTGCGTAGCCTAGGCTGCTATGCTTGCATAGACAAGCGCGTTCGATCCAAGGGGAAGCAAGGAAACAAATCCACGGGTCGCGTAGCGACTCGTTTGAAAGCTAAGAAACGCGCGGAGCTAATGGACGTCGCGCGCTGTAGGCGCGCGGGCGTGGGAACGCGTGACGCGAAGCGCGGAAAACGCGAAAGCGCGAAAATGCGGAAAAGTGTAATGCAATCAATCAAGGCTTAATGAATATAGGAATAATGTGCAGCTAATAGCTTCTAAGTCTAGCTATGGACATGCTGAGAGGTCAAGCAAGGGGATCCAGTGCGATCTCCCAAAATGCGAAAAAGTGCGGAGCTATATATCTAGCTACACGAGGCTAAGCCGAGCCGAGTATGAAATATGTAACAGTATATGTAAGTAAGGGTCCATGCTATAATATGGCACCATAATGAATAAAACTGCGAAAATACATACCAGTGAGACTTGCTGAACTATGGATGGATGCTGCTGGATGATAGGGTGATAAAAGCGCGGGAAACGCGCGCGCACATTGCGCGATGTGCGGGAACGCCGCGCTCTATAAGGCAATGGCTAGGGAATGCACAGCTGCGAGTTTGTGCTTTGGAATTGGGAGAATTCAATAATGCACGCTCATAGAGATGCGAGTCTCTACACCGAGCTCACTCAGGCTAGACATTGAGGGTGTCCCATCGTCACTAAGCGCTTCATAGTAATCTTTTGACACAATGCCTTCTAGCCTACGTTTCTTGCCAGTTGGGGTGACTTCTACCCGCGAAGGCGTGATTGACTGCGTGAATGACTTCGTGATCAGGCGACCTGCTGGCCTGCACGGAATTGTTTCTTGTTCCACCGCAGGGTCTTCAGGCCAGCCAGGTACTTGAAGGTGCTTATTGTAAAGGTCTATGAGGGCGTCGTGTGAGCCAATGATCTTCATCCCCATCTCCTGCTTGTAGGCAAGAGACTCAAATATGAACTCCTGTATAGCCGTGGACACCGGCCCATCAACTGTATGTATCGCCAACATGGCCCGGAGATTTGCAAGAGCACGCCTCTCCTTGTCTGTGATATTGGTGTAATGATGCGAAAAGAACTTGCAAAGGTCAATGATGAGATCATCGAGCGATTTGCGACCGACAAAGACATCTTCTGGAAGGTTTATTCTCGTCGCGAGCCAACTCTCTTTGGAGGATCCTCCGTCGAAAACCTGCATCAAGAGTAGTGTCCGGTCAACGGTATTCATGTAAGTGTCGCTGTACTTTAAACCCGTCCACAGAAGGACGTAAAGACTAGATTCAAGGTCGTCCTTGACACGATGAACGGCATGCGAATGTGAGACAAGGTAGCCAGACATGAACTGCCAGGTTCCCTTGGTGACAGAAAGAATATTAAAAAAATATAAAACTTACAAATACAATGAACATACCGTGCGGTTCTTTTGTCGAGGACCCTGAATGGTAATCAGCTTTGCCAGGTCCCAATCGATGAGGATACCAACGCCCTTGTAGATGATGACGTTTCCGACACTGAGGTCTCGATGTAGCACCTTTGCAAGTTCATATGCGTCCTTGTGAGCTGTGTATACAAATTAGATGAAAAGGCATTTTGAGGTTCCAAAATACGTACCAATCAGTGCGTCACGAACGGACTGAACAAGTTGACGAGAGCTCTGGAATTTAGTCAACTTATTGCCGACAATATTGAGAGCTAGGTGATGAAGAATGTGAGGAGTAGTAGCCGTGTTAGAACGCGCCCATGCAGCGCTCGAAAGCTTCACAGTCTGAGTGAATTGCTGAGGGATAGAGTGGGGTACATCATGATATGCGAGACATGTCGCAATATTGCGAACTTTGTGGGACATTAACAACCTGTAAGTCTCGCCTTCCAGGAGAACATCTGGTAATGATACCCGCCATGAGTCCTTGAACATTACGACCTTCTTGTTGAGAAGATCAAATGCAGGACATGTGCGTGTCCCTCGGCCGACGGGCGGAAAACCATAAGCAACAGGTTGGGGAATGATCAGCGTTAACATATCAGAGCTATCAACAACGGGGATGGAAAGTTTGAACATGCGCTTCGTATCTGGGAGGCTTAACCATGACCTTGCGAGGGCAGCCTCCTGGAGGCTAGCGGGAGATATGGAAGTATTGATGCCATGCAGTGCAGGCAATGCTCGTGCGAAGCGGTGAAAAAGTCAGCTAAATATGGCTCAGTATTGTATTTGATGATGCTAGTAATGATCCCTGTCCCATCGGATGATGCGAGCGCAGTCACACACGATCAGGACAGAAAATATGTGGGTACGGTATTGGGCACCAAGCTGAGCTGCAGCATAGCTGGTGATTTGTCCCAACGTGTCCATGCTGTTATCGGTGGAAGATACGATGCTATCGCCAACATCACGGAATGCGTCATGGCAATAACCCCACTTGAATTCGATTATTACTTCTGCCATGGAAATATCAGTGCCGCGCGATGTTGTGTCAGCATATACACAAACATCCGGCTTGATGCTGAATGTAAATGACGAGCAATTGGCCGTATCTGAATTGCTGTGAGAGTCGATGAATGACAATTGAGGGGCGAACGATTTCATGGTATTGATCTGAAGTGGGACTTATCGATAATATCAAATGTCACAGGTGCAGGGACACTCACGAATGGTTTATAAGCATGCTGCTCATCCAGAGCATCGATCGTGCTCTTGAATATGCCAGCATTGAAGGCCGAAGTGAAACTCGAATCATCATAATGGGGTATCTGTGAAATCGGTAGGAACAACCGAAGAAATTCCTCGGGTGGCATTGGGCCAACAACATGACTTTTCATCTCGCGGCCCATGGCGTTGAGAGTGTCAACCTGGCATCGTGTATAAGTTGTGAACGGCAACAACGTGGTACTATCCTGTTTGATGGGAGTGTCGACCATAGAGGGAGATAGGTGAGGGACCTACGAGTCCGAGATGTGCGGCATCATCAGTTGCGCAGCAGGGGTATCATTAGCAGCCACCACATCTGCGTCATGTGCTGCAAGGAGCATGGTCTTTTTAGATAAAATGATAAGTATGTATGTACAGTGTTCGGGAAAGGTATGGGGTGTATAAGGCCGAGGTATGGGTACTACAATGATATAATGGTATGAACAGGTAATAGTAAAAGTTCGGGCCGTACATCCCATATAATTCGATGCAAGTGGGAAGAAACAGAAAAATGGTGGTCGCTTCGAGCTTATATAGTGAATGAGTCATATGGTATCGGATATTCCCGAGGGGACTCTAAAATTAGCTCCAACACAGTGCTCGAGCATGACGTATCTTCGTATCTTCATCCCTGGCAAACCCGACATTGTGAGTGATGTATCCCTCATAATCAACAGGAGATGACTTGAAGTAGTGTTCCATGCAACCTCAGGTGCGCGATAGATGAGGTGATGGAAGTTCAGCATCGCTACCGAACCCAGTCGCTCCACACCGAAATCACCTTGATGTTGAGATGATATGAGATCTTTGTGTGACGCGCAAGAGGATCAACGTTCAACCCTGACTCACCAGCGTGCGAGGCAAATGAATTCCGCTGATGTGTCTTCTATGCAGATAAATTGGTACAGGGCTCAAGAAATCATCTGACTCCATCAGCGTGCTAGAACGTGGACGGAATCTAGAGCAAGTCAGCAAGACACAGTGGTACAGGGCATTCAGTATATCATTGGTAAGGTAATGACACAGTACTATAGTGGTGTAGTGGTGGGTACGGTAGTATTACATGTGTGACTGCTCTACAAGGCAAATCTGATCAAAATGCAAATTGACTAACGTCGACGGAGCGATTATGATATCTACTGTGTTCTTCTTGAGGTAGCACTTGGCTATATTGATGATGGAACCGCGATGACTTCCGTCCAGAATAATACATTGTTGATTCTTTTTGCGCGGGGGGGCTGGACTCAGATCCATGGCAGATATATGATAATGCTGCATTGCAGCGCCTGCGCCATTCGATGAACAGAATACCGCAACACAGCCTTCAGGGGCAGGTCCATTCTGACCGAGGAAAGGGTCAGGACAGGCCATCGACACAAATCGATTATGTAGCCTGCCTCCCATGAAGGAGGGCGAGACTTTCAACATTGCGTGATAAGTGGTGAATTTGGACGAGAATTCTTTGTTCATTAACCAAGCTAGTGGACCTATAATGAAATAAGCAGGAATCTTGTGATGGCTCTATGGAAGGACTCACTCTCTTTGGGTTCTTCTGTCATGTCGTTGATATCAACAGACCAGGGGTTGGGTTCAGCAGGCTTTGGGGAATTAATGGTAGACGAAGAGCTGTTGGCCGTGTTAAAATCCTCAGGGCTAGCAGTCCACGAGGTCCACGCAGAAGACGGCACACTAGGATCAATGGAAGCTGATGAGCTTGAGGAAACCTTTTCAGGAGGGGGAGTAACACTTCGAGGTTGCGGTGCCAAGTACAATTTCCGCCGCATCTTGCAGAAAGATATCATATTGGTTCCTTCAAGCATAACACCGTTCAACCTCATTCCGTACCTAGATATCTATGAAACCAATCCACCACAAATATATGCGCATGTCTTACCTGGTAACAATGTCCTTGAGTTCCATAGTGGTGCACTGCTGCCCATGCAAGGCAACAGTGCATTCCTTGGAGTTGAAGCTATGCAATGTAGCTCGGTAGCCCTTACGGTCACCCCTAACGATAAAAACTTCCTGCCCGATATCCTTTTTGAAAGAATCTAAGCTAGCGTTTTGTATTTTGATGACGAATCCGATGGGAACATTAACCTGTCAGAAGTCAGGGATGCATAGACCGAGGAGAGTGAGTGCTAACCAGTGAGTGGTCAATCTCAGAAAGCACAGTCAAGTGAGCACTTATAAAGTCGACACTTCACACGACACCTTTCGTTGGATACTCTGGCCCATGGACAACTTTCACAACATCTCCGGGCTTGACGTCATAACCCCTGTCTTGCGTATACCGGAGTGTTTGGAGGTTGGGGATCCGCCGAACAGCCGCAATAGGAACTGGAATACTTAGAGACCCATCTTGAAACCATAGATCATTTGATGCTTTTGAGAGCCAGCGCATGGTACCAGTTTTCCCCATGTGCTGCCCTACAAGTACTTCTATTTGATCTCCTGTTTGGATGGATTCATCATCGGGGGGAGGCTCAAAAAGTTGCTGTGTTGGCAGCCATGCTTGCACTGTGTGACTCAGAGGGCAGCGGTCTAGATAGTGCTTCGAAACTTCCACCTATACCTGTGTATCAGATGATTTTGCACGATGCCCAACTGAAAAAAGACACACCTCTTCCTTCGAGACGTTTTGACAAAGACGAAATACATCATCTTCCATTTGAATGATGTACCCTTCCACACCCAAATACGGGCCTGCTACCACTCGAACTGTGTCGCCGATATGGAACACACGCTTTATGTCCTCCAATCGGACGTTGGTCTCCTCTCGGCGGCCACTCAAGATCAACTCTAACGTGACAGAACCAGCAGGAAGGTCAGTCGAGAGGACCTGACCGATTGTTGAGCTAATGTCTCCTTTAACAATCCTGGCCCAATCGCCTACGCGCAAGAACTGCATGGAAAATGCAACCACGGTTGCCTTGAGGAAGGATTGGTTCCACCCCGATTGAAGGTGGAGTTTAATGTCGTCAGCATGAGGGCAGATGACACGTTCTAGGCGATCACGGCGGATATTCTTCAGTAGGAGGCCCATATAATATCTTTCTCCTTTGTACTGGCATCCCACAACTTCTGCACCGCGCTGAATATCGGAGACAGCATCCCCGGTCGGAAGGCGGGATCGGTCGAGTAGTGATCGAGATCCACTAGGCATAGAATAAGGGAACTCCCGTGGGGGAACTAGGACTGCGATGAAATCGTTCGGCAAGTCGGAATCGAATACTTGAGCTATGTCACCCTTGTACTTGCCATGCTTGACCCTCACCCACGCTGGGCAAGGGAATTTTCTCAGAGACCGTTCGACTGCTCCACGCTCTTCATCCGATATACGGACGTATTGTTTGACGGCGAGGTATAATGAGGAAGAAAGAGATTCGGCGATGGTTTTAGGGCTGTCTGCCACTATGTACACTTGGCCTGCTACCCAAGCTGACACCACAACGCGAAAATTCTTCTTTCGGAGGTGTTCAGCAATATAGTCTGTGACGTTCCCTGTGATTGATTAGTGATAGATGATAAACTACGTCATCAGAAAAACTTACGTTGGACATGAAGAAGGTACATTCTCCCGTCTTGTGTTCGAGATGAAGATGAAGTGATCAAATCAGAAATCGAGGAGGGAAGAGGCTGAGGCTGTTGTTTTTGCAATGAGTTGCTCTTTGTGTCCTCGAATTTGTTCGCGAGGTGATTAATGACTGTGGCAAACCTAGCAGCCGATGAAGATCCTGGCAAACGTGTCACCTTGGGCGACTCAGAGGGGCCATCATGATCGATATCGATATCGTTCTCCTCCTCCTCACCCTCCTCCTCAGCATCCAGATTGAGGTAGGGGTTTTTGAACTTCCTTTGCTGTTTAGCGTTTAGGAGATATACATGAAATTGTGTCAATATTTCACTTACTTTGGTTGGTCTCTGCAAAGGTCGAACGGGCGCCATAGACAATTGCCTGTCCATAACAGGATATGTGTGTGCAGGCAAAGCAAGAGGAATATGCTTAGCCTTTACAATGCGAAGGTTGTCTAAGGCGACCATGTCATCCCCGTCACCGGAAAACAACACATCTCGGGATTCCTTCCAATCGTCTTCAGAGTATTGATTGCTGAGGTACGATAGAAAGGTCGCCTCCATCTGTGGGTATTTTTTCCGCGCCCTTATCTTCTAGCGTGCATGATAGACGATACGTGCCAGTGGGTGGGGGAGTTGGTACTGCGTGTGCGGGGGTAGAAGTGTTAGCCGTTTTAGACGCGGATGAAGAAGATGAAGAAGATTTCGCGCCAGTGACTGGTGCGTCTGATGCTGCGGGCGATGGTATTTTCACGACCTCTAGACCTTTACCTTTACTAGACGAAGCTTGAATTGCAGGGGAAACGAGTTCCTCCTCAACAGTCGCTTGTCTAGACGTGGGTGCTGGGCGTGCACACGGCTTGCTTGGGACATCAACGCCGTCAAAACGAACACTTTTGCCTTTCACGCTGCCTTTCACATTGCGCTTCTATTCTAGCTTGGCTGTAGCAAGTGCTAAGACATGTTTAGTGTTCTCTATGCGATGCACGTCTTCGTCTTCGTCTTCGTCAGTATCTGATTCTACAACAGTATGAACGAATGTGGAGGGATCGACCTCTATTACACATTCGACTTCTGGAGAAGCGCTATAAAACAAACCCGCCTGCACGCTATGCATAGGCGTATTCTTTTCGCTTTCGAGGAAGCGATCAATCTTTTCCTTGAGCATAGGCTCAGGCCTGAAGATCCTGTTACCATTAGGCAGAACGAGCTTATTGCTGTCGTCCCTCTTGCATTTGCCCGCTTCGAGATACTTAGCGCGTTCTAAACAGCGCCCGATGTAGTGATCTGATGCACCGCAAAATATGCAGCCCTCGAACTGAGGAGTGGTAGGACGTGGATACTCGCGCTTTGTCACTGCGCCTTTGGCTGGTTTCTGCACTGTTTTGGGGAGGAGGTTAGCGAGAGTAGGATTAACAGGTGTACTCGTGCTCTGAGGGGGCGGCGGCGATTCGGGTAATAAAAATAATGCTGCCGCTCTCACGTCTGTGAGCGGGTAAGGATCCTGCGGATGATGATCTAGAAACTTGATCAGTAGATGTGTACGCGTTTGCATCTGAATATCGCTTGGGAGACCTTCAAGGAAAATACGGTCGCGTTCCGCTGTGCCTATTATACCTTTGTTCATGAGCTGCTGCATGACTTTGCGAAACATGCGATCATACACGCTGAACTCGTTGCGCCATGTCATGGGTTCGTTCGTGTGCTTCTGCGTGACCGCTTGTAAGTCAGCAACCATATAGCGATGATCGCCCTGCCAGCCAGGATACATATCCTTGACTTCTTTGATGAACGCGTCACACTCGCTCAAAGACACTTCAGGTAAACCTGACCATAGTTCTCTGTCGTCAGAGCTGAGGTATCGCAGAATCTGTTTGATGTGATCATTTCCCAAGAGACCTGCATCATTAGTGCTTGCGTCAAACATCTCCAGGAAATCGCGCAGCTGCCACATATTACAGTGACCTATCTCCGTATTATACGAGTGAACGGACCTGCATAATATCCCGTATAATACGGGCCAGCGGACCATGGGCCCATGATAGATATATCCTCGACTATGACGGATGGGCCGGGAGGAATATTATTCCCGATGGAGGCGGGTGGGCCCATATAGGGAATATGTAGAGTAGATGAGTGGGCCGATGGACATGAATATTGTATAGACAGATGGGCCGAGGTAGTTGTATATAAT
>JRHT02000351.1:6378-27652 GCA_011800875.2 Suillus brevipes Sb2 | reverse complement strand
ATATCACACACAACTAACCGCTATATATGAACGACCACCTATCCACAACATGACGCTCACCTGTAGCAGGAACCGTCACAAACGCAAGTGCCAATATTAATTCCAGAGAGGCTCTCATTCCCAGCGTACCATAATAGGGTGCAGGCATAACTGTGGTGGTACGGTATGACATCAGTGAACTGGTGAACGTACTAGAATGTCATAAATAACTATATATAGCTAACAATCACAGCAAGTTCCGTAAATCTGGTGGGGGGGATTACATCAAAATGTTTGACTTTGTGAAGGGACGATGAATTTCTGAGTCAGCCAACCAAGCTGTCTTACCCTCCATGCAACGTTTTATGTGTATACTGGTCTATGCGTGAAAAATTTGATACGAGCCGATGAAGCAAAATTTAAATCATAATTGTTCACACCAAGCATCAAGGTCGCCACTCACATGGGTTTGATGCCCTTGTGCAATAATGAAATCTGTGAATTTGTATTTTGTGTGAACGAGTGTAGATTTATTATGGCAAGTCAATGAAATGCATACTATGGATCATAGTTGTCGAGACAAAGCATCAAGGTCGCTACCTGCATGGGTGTAATGCCCTTGCGCAATGCTGAAAGCCGTAAAATCGTGTTTTGCGTGAACGAGTATGATTTATATACAAGACTTGAAGTTTGAAAACATCTCGCTTGTGATTTTTGATTCTTGCAGTCACAACGCGAGCGGACGTTCAACAACTGATGGTTCAGAGTGCTATATTAAATGAGATATTGTTATGGTGCTTGAGACCTTTGACTTAGCGCTAGACTCTGCACAGCACAAAACCCATCCTTCTGCTGACAAACCTTCTGAGAATGAATATCACGGCGCTTGGTTCTCGAAATTCATTTGCGGAGCAAGTCGGAGCATCTTGATTAGCTTTGGCAAAGGCAAATAATGTGCGCCATTGGCATGCCAATTTTGATGAGTTGGCGAGGACATAATTTCCCATCGCCTTGACATCGAACGACAGGATCACAAAGCTTACAATATATCACAAAGTATGTCCTCTGTTTGATTCAGCACTCACACTGGGTCATTGCTCACACAGGTGACATTTTGAACGCGTTACAAATGCCCAGTGATAATAGGTGAAACCACTGATCATGAATTTTGCTCGCCGATTCAGCTATCTACTGAACTGTATTTTGATGTTCCCATGTTGGCCGCAAGTTGTTTACCCACCCTGATGCATCTTTTTCTCTGGATGTATCAATCACATTCATTCAGCTCTAGGATGTCGCTGACCTCCTCAGTTGAAAGTATTGTATTTAGGTATCTTTCGGCAGTTGTATTCGCAGGCGTGCAACGCATATTTTGGGGCGTAATCTATACCAGGACCGTGTAACGCGAGAACTTCCTTGTTAGTTGGGTAGTATTGTACACTACAGTCATCTAGTAATAGTCGACATATTGAACGGTACGAGATTTCGCACTGCCAAATTGACCCTGTCCTGACGAAGACTGTGAATGACTTCCTTGATGATGAGCATTGGAAATAGACACCGTTCGATGACCCACGGCGAAGCCACGTAGAATATTTTCATTGGCACAGTTATCGCTACGGTCTAGTAAATAGAGAGTTTTCTTGTCGGTCTGCAGCATTTGACATCACGATAAATTCCGTAGCGATCAGCGTGTTTGACAGGATGAAATGGAATTGAAAATCATCCCTCAAGTGACTTTTAATCTCAATCAGCGATTCGATGGTGTGACCTGCAATTGACCTTCTCAACGAGGGGCATCGGACGTCGCCATAAATCCCACAGCAATTGGCATGTTCAATAGTATGAGATGGAACTGAAAATTGTCCCTCAAATGATTTCAAATCTCAAACAGCAATTCATTGAGCGTAACCCGTTATATTCGCAACTACTCGATATATGTGAACATAAATGTAAAACTCTCATATTAGTACGTGCAATAGACTATAGCTGACGGGTAAGAACGAGGGGCGATAGAGAGGGGCGATAGACAAAGAACAGCGGCGGCGAGGAGGGGGGCAAAGAATGAAATATTAGTCCGAGTCGAAAGCGGCATCCTCGAGCCGCTTCCTCTGTTCAGCTAGCGCATTCACAGACATATTAGACACAAGCTCCGGCGTCAAATCCTCGTGATGATTTGTCCCGAAAATCTTCCTAGATAGCAATATCAGTTATTTAATTGTCTGAAAGGTAACAGAATCGCTACCTGGTCCACCATTCGAGAAGCTTATCGACCTTACGTCTCGTGACAGGGCCAGGAACATCTTCGAAAAAGTCCACGATGTTGCACCAAAACGCCTCATAGTCGAAGTCTCCGTCTATGGTGCGCCAAGACGAGACACTGGAGAGAGCGAAACGAACCTGCCAATGAATAGTTAGATGCTGGATATCAAAAATCAAAAAATTCTTACTTGACAAGCAATATATGCAATAGCCCGAGGTGTGACTTTCCTCATATTGATGATTGAGGCAACGCACATTTTGACTTTCGTCTGATCGGATCTCTGGCGGGCGTGCCTGTTATTCTCAATAATGTCAGCGCCATCGCCATCGCCATCAGTTTCCCTCGCAGAGGAAGGTGATGTGAAAACGGCTTTGAAAGCCTGGGGTGCAATAAGCAAGAACAGAATTACAATTACCGTGACTGAGCCACTAACCAGAACTAGAAGCCTCGACTTAAGGAAACCTTCCTCGAGGTCGTCGCTGTTGACTTGATAATTTTCGTAGACGAACAAAGGCCAGGAGTTTTCTGATATAATATATTCTGTCGTTCTGTCGCGAATGCCGGCTTTGACACTGAAGCAGCATCAGCGTCTCGGATAGTCGAGGAAGATTGATACTCACCTGTCTTGGCTCCAGTCCCACTCCGCAGGGCAGAGCAAGCCCCCACAGATATCACTCACAAATCCGCGTGAATGCTTGTCATGCAGCTTGATCAAAGGGGTCGGACGAAACTCTTGATTTACCCAGGCGGCAACAAGCTCTTTCAGGGTGGAGGTGTCGTCACCGCGAGCAGCATCTGCTCCCCTTTTGAGCTATACAACGATTAGCATGCAGCGAGTGAGTTTGTTAAGAAATTACTGGCCTTTCTCAACATATCTTCCGAATCTTCGTGGTCAAGATCCCCAAGTTTCTCGTGCAACCATGGCAGCACTCGTGCGAGCTCGATATAGCCGCGCTGCAAGTGATTTTGCCTGTATCGCAAAATTATTAAAATAATCGCGTAAAAAAAAAACGACTTGCTCTGCGGTTGAGTCTATCGACGAGCGGAACTCGTACCTGCGATCGTTCTCCGCTGTGACGATCAAGCATACGCTAGCCTCGTATCACATCATTTCCCTATAGGTCTACGCGTTACCACTCCCTTGGTCCAACATGCCTCACCCAGCATAAGCCGCATTCCCGCGCACTTACCGAACCGCGTGCCTAGCCCTCCCATGTCCTGTCCATTGCCGTCTAACTCCATTGGTGCGTTTTCCTTTGAGTTTCCTTATTGCTAAAATCGCCTATAGTTGATATTACATGTCACCGCGTGCATACCGGTAGGCAATTTACATATGAGTATCCCCGCGCACTTACTATCGCTACTACCTTCGCCTGTATATTCCGGTAACCCACGCAAGTGGTATATAGGACTCGTAGTAAATACTGAATACTTACTTCCCCTTTACCTGTCATCCCCGGACCTCAGCAGCGGTAGTTTCACTTAGTAGTCTTTCCTTGCGAATATCAGTCCATTTGATTTCCATTCCTTGACCGACGGTACTTGACACCCTAAGCACCTCGCATCTCTCAGACTTACTAGTTTCCCGGACCGCTACCGGATTTACCGCTTTACCGCGGTATCTTACCTTTGCGTTCTTTAACCTTTGCTCAGGCGATTCGCCCTTCCTAGTATACCTCGGTTTTGACTTACGAAGTCCCCTAGTACCAATTACCGCAGTTTTACCGCAGTTGCCGCGGCATTGGACTTAGACGTTTCTTCCTCTATCTACGGTTTCAGCTAACTTACCGACGGTGTTCTTTCGGTTTCGGCTTATCCTTCTTAGGACTCAACAGACTCCCTTCGCACACTACGACGAAGGATTAGCTTCAATAGCAGTTCCCTAGGGTCGACGCTATACTCGCGCCCTATAGGATCTTAGTTTGTCCCTTACCGGCTGACTAATATCTCTTCGTTTCACCGCGACCAAGTCTTCTAAGCTGTGGTAAAGGACAACCAGCCGACGGATTGCCCTACCTTGTGCAACATACAAGGTCGTCTTTCTTCAAAAAAAAAAAAATAAGTAAATAAGCAGTGTAAGCGTGAACAACACAACAAAGTTACCTCTGCTTGCCTCCTCTCTCTTGCCGCATCGTCTCGAGTTCTTCTTCCAAGGCAGCGATGCGACGTTTGGCCCTTGCCTTGGAAGACGTAGGCATAGGTTGTGACGGATCAGGATGTACCAATGGTTGAGATCCTGCGGAACTTTCATCATCATCATCATCATCATCATCAGATGAATGGTTATCTGTAGGGGCGAGGGATGTCTCAGTCATCGCGGGATAGAGAAGGGAAGTGAAGGAAGGGCGAAGGGGAACGCGAAGGGAGAGGGTAGGTCAAGGAATGGAGCAGTAGAGCGAAACAGAGAGGCAGAGCGAGACGGGTAAAGGAGTGAGTTAAGAGACTTTGGAAACCGCCTTTTAAATACCACTATGTTCAGGATATTCACAGGCTAATTCCTAAAAAAGAAGTCATCCTAAAACCGTCGAAGCGTAAAGCACTCGCAAACAAGTCTTCGGAAGGATCCGAGTCCTCACAATGAGCCAGTAGACGCGATAAGTTAGCATTGGTAGTATGCAGTGTCAAGTTTGAAATACGTACCACGCAAGAGAGTCAAAAAGGCTGGCGAGGTCTTGCAGCGGAACGAGCACGCACTGTCTTGGCTGACCCAACATTTGACAAGTCTCTCGAAAAGTTGTGCGTGCGGGACTTGGTGGCGGTAGATGAGCCGCTTTGAATGATAGAAACTCTTGGAAGCGTGTATCGAAGGATGACATGGATGACAAAATCGGATGGTGAAGGAGTTGACAAAAGTACAGGAGGGGGGGGAATCGCCATGAAGGACAAAGGACTGGAAGCCTCGCGAGAATCCTCGGCCGTCGCACTGGGTACCTTGTGGGGAGTCTCGTCGAAGATAGAGAACCTGAGCAATGCGTTGGGCCAGCGCCTGTGTAAAGGGGCAATACGAGTGTTGTACTCTTCTGCGTTATGGACTGCCTTTCCAATTAAAATACGAGACGCCTTAGACGCGTCAGGGGAGAAAATGAGTTGAGAAAGATAATGATTATGGCTTATAGGAAATATGCGATACAGCTGTAAATGCAAAATGCCAGCGCTTCAGTAGATAAGCAAAGAGCGGTAAGCATACCTGCTGGTAAAGCTCCTCATATGTAGGGCACAAGACAGTCATCCTCTGCCATTCCTCTCGTCTCACTTCTTCGTGCCCAACTCTTCTCCTTCGGTCGTTCGTTCGTCGTTGCGCGTTCGCGTTTCTTCGCCGTCGTCATTTGACAGCGTGTCGTTGGGCCGAATGCTCGGTGTCAATAAATGTTGGCATTTGGTGCGAGGACGGGCGTCGTCGTTGCTGGAGATGGTGGTGTCGTCGTTGCTGGAGATGGATGGTGCTGGACATTAGCTGGAGATGGTGGTGTCGTTGTTGCTGGAGATGGATGGTGCTGGACATTGGCTGGAGATGGTGGTGTCGTTGTTGCTGGAGATGGATGGTGCTGGGCGTTGGCTGGAGATGGTGGTGTTGTCGTTGCTGGGCGTTGGCTGGTGCTGGTGGTTGGTTGTAGATGGTGGTGTCGTCGTTGCTGGAGATGGATGGTGCTGGTCGTTGGCTGGAGATGGTGGTGTCGTCGATGCTGGGCGTTGGCTGGAGATGGTGGTGTCGTCGTTGCTGGAGATGGATGGTGGTGGTCGTTGCTGGAGATGGTGGTATCGTCGTTGCTGGCGTTGGATGGTGCTGGTCATTGGCTGGAGATGGTGGTGTTGTCGATGCTGGGTGTTGGCTGGAGATGGTGGTGTTGTCGTTGCTGGAGATAGATGGTGTCGTCGTTGGTGGTGTTGGATGGTTGCTGGGCGTTGGCTGGAGATGGTGGTGTCGTCGTTGCTGAAGATGGATGGTGCTGGCATCGGAAATTGATTCAGGCTCAGTTGTGCGTCTCATTTGAATGGGATCCGTGTTGGGATTGAATAGTTTGTCCTGCTGGGTCTGCGTTATGTGATGGGCATTAGCTGGAGATGATGGTGTCGTCGTTGCTGGAGATGGATGGTGCTGGGCATTAGCTGGAGATGGTGGTGTCGTCATTGCTGAAGATGGATAGTGCTGGCATCGGAAATTGATTCAGGCTCAGTTGTGCGTCTCATTGGAATGGGATCTGTGTTGGGATTGAATAGTTTGCCCTGCTGAGTCTGCTTTATGTGATGGGCGTTAGCTGGAGATGTAGGCATCGTCGGTGCTGGGCGTTAGCTGGAGATGGTGGTGTCGTCGCTGCTGGAGATGGTGGCGTCGTCGTTACTGGAGAAGCTGACGTGACATTAAATATGAGTTATAGCAATCACCCCTAGGTGAAAAGATAATATTACCAGAGGCGTGTCGAACTGGAGACTCAGCAGACATTGTGAGCTGAAAGAAAGGGGGGAGAAGTGAAAGGGGATGAGGGTGAGGAAGACCGAACTTAAATGATGGAGGTTAAGATGCAAAGAAACTTGCAGCCTTGCCTTGCCTCCGTCGATACCTTTTTCGGTGCCGATCAACACAGCCAATTGTATATCATATGCATCAACGCATGCCTAAAACTACATCTCTGTTGCAAGTGTTTTCGGTGGAGGTTCATCGTCATTAAAAAACGCCAGCTCAGTAGAGATCGCATAGTTACATGCATGTCTTATGGGAACGATCATAACATAAAGCAACGCAAGCACATAGTAGTCTCTCCAACTAGTACCCCAGCGTTGTCAGTTTCTCAAAGGATGGCGAGGCATCCGAAACTGCCTTTTGACGCAACTTCAGTGCTGTAATCTATTGATCATATCAGTCAGTTCTTATTCAATGAGTCATGCCCAGTTCACGTACCTTGCGCTGGTGGAAGGCCTCTGCCTAAATCTTCCCTTCTCCTCAAGACGGTCCACAACATCCTTGTAGCCCCAGCCAACCCCGTGCGATAGACGATAAATCACACCCTGTTTATCATCCGAGTCAAACGGACCTGGGAAGGCTGACGAAAATTGAGAGGGAGAAGGAAGCACTTGAGTAGATATTGTTTTACAAAGTCCGACGACTCGGGTAGTTGTAATTTGTCACGTTCAAAATTAAACCCATTCAGCAATGCTGCTAAAATCAGCTACAGATTCTCCGATACGACTCCGATACAATTTTCCGATAGGGGCTCTCGTTGTAAGAAGTAGTAGTATAGTACAGTATCAAACGCTTAATTTTCGTCAATCTCCTCAAATTCAATGCATTCTTTCCACAATTCCGGGTGATCTAAGTCCCATTGTAAGTCGGCAAGATGGGCGACTATTGAAGCCAACGAGTCTGGAGGCGACTCGATGTCTGCTGGCTGAGGTGGCGTCTGGGACGGTAATGGGGACGGCGGTGGAGACGGCTGGTTGAAAGACATTGGGGACAGAGGTGGGGACGGCTGTGTGAAAAATGGTGGGGACGGCTGTGTGAACAACAGCGGGGACGGCAGTGGGGACGGTGGTGATGGTGATGGTGATGGTGATGGTGGTGGTGGTGCTGGTGGTGCTGGTGGAAGAGGAAGAGGTGCGAGAGCGGGAGGAGCGAGAGAGGGAGGAGCGAGAGAAGGAACGAATGTTGGTTCGGACTGCGCAATGTCCTGTGGTACGTAGTAGCGCATCTGGCTGTGGGCACTACTAGTAGGCGCATCCAGCGCGACGCCCCGGCGGAAGGGTTGACGGCGACCCCGTTCGCGTTGACTCATGACGTTTGTTGCCGGGTCAAAGCTTACGTCGACGAATCGTATCTTTCGTTCTGTAGTACAACGATATCAGCGCGATTCCGATCGACGAGAGAAAGCCCACCTTTCGGCATTCTCAACAAACGCTATCTATATGGCTGACAGCCTGAGAGTGTGTTGAATTTGATGCTAAAGCTATTAAATGTGAGCGGTGAAATCGTGCCAGGCCACGAGTAGTGATATGTAAACTTACGTCGTACCTAAATCGAGACCAAGCTCGGTCAGAGCTTGTATCACCAAATACGACAATGATTGAAGTAGATTAAGGTAACCCCACAATATGGATGTTGCGGAGCTCGTTCTACAAGGGTTATGTTTCTGGTTAGTCGATATCGTCTCTCTCAATTCGAACAAAATAGCCCCATTGTTTCACCAATATCTTGCAGGCAGCTCGGGGTCGTCGAATCGAATATCCGAATATTTGGCGGAGCGGGAGGATCAATGAGGCAGGCAGGCAGCTCGTTCCTTCTTCCGGAGGAGAAGTCCAGTCCGTTATGGAGACTAGCCCCATTGTTTCACCAATATCTTGCGCCAGGCAAGGGAGCTTGAGGTCGTCGAATCGAATATCCGAATGACGCAATGTGAGAATGTAGTCCGTCATGGAGACTAGCCCCATTGTTTCACCAATATCTTGCAGGCAGCTCGTGGGGTGACTCTACCATGATCGTCGTAAGATGCTCCAGTCCTGTATGTTTTCAAGCCAGCAATACCAGTCTGCTTCACTCTGTTTGGGGCCAATCGGAAGTTCGCCTACCCTCGTGCGCTGCAATGATTGTTCAAATAAAGTCGAGTGAGATATACAATGCCCTGTTTTGAAGCAAGCTTGCTGCCTCAAGAGCGAATGAAACCTCGTTGTCGCTACTGACAATCGTAAAGTCCTTGTTGGCAATTTCATCAAGCACGTATTGACCCCTACTGCATGCTCAATCGTAGACTCCTCGATGTTGGGCAGGTTCTACCGGAAAAGTGAGAAGACAGATGACATCCACATGCTCTTGAAAGCGACGAGATAGGCTGAAGATATTTTGTTAAGTCGGGGTTGCGGATTGCACGTGGGTGGACGACAATTTCGACCTGCTGGTGAGTGCGCCCATCTTCTCCAAGACCTATGGAATCGTGCGTGGCCCGACAAATTGTGAACATTGTTCCATGATTTTGGGAGGATTCTGATGCTTGCTGAGCGCAGGTAACCTGACGGCACCAGCTGCGTATGAAACAAAGTTCTTAAACAGGATCAGTGAGAAACACTAGCTAAGGGAGCACGATATTCACCGAAATTGTAGCGACGAAAGACACAATACCGCTATAAGCATTCCACTGGGACTCAAGCTTAGCGCCGTGAAGAGCAGCAGGCTTGATAGCTGGGGGAATGGTTCGCACACAGGGGCTTGAAATGCTAGTACGAGAGCCATGAATACCAAGGATGCCCTGTTGCTTTGACCCGTAACCGATCATGGTCTGGAGACAAGTGATGGTAGGCTTGTTCTTCTCGGTACGGGCAGCAACAATGACACTATTAATCCCATTAAGGTCGCTGAGCGCAAGTCAGTCATCGCAAATGTGAATGAGAAACCATCTCGTACTGGGCATTGACATTGAAACGGAGAACTTGCCAATCGTGTGACACGAAGCGCTGCTCAACATTCTCAGTGAATGCGACAATGGTGTCGCCGTCAATGAAAATATTCAAGTGGGGATAAATCGGAACGGTGTGACAGGCAAATGAAAATCCGACTCACAGTCCTTATCATAGATCTGGGACGAACAGATTAATCGAGATGAAAAGTCGCACGTGAACGGTACGCACGTGAAAGGTGTCCAGCTGCAAGTAGTAATGTTGGCAAAACTGGTTGTGTCTGTCGACTGTCGCAATGGCTGCACAAGTTTAGATCTTTGTCAGCCTTTCAGGGCTGGGGATTAACTGATGGGTCATCCATGAGGTTAGCCTCAACAAGTACTGGGGGCGTCGAGCATGGCTGGGGTGTTAACGTAAAAGCTGCGCAGCTGGACTAGTGCCAGAAAGGATCAGAATCTGCGGTGAGTGTACGGCACCACTGCTAGGAAGGCTTGCGCAAAGGAAGGGTGGAAGAATCTGGCAGAACTTCAATATATCCGAGGCTCACGGAGTTGGTAATGTAGATCACAGTTCAAATAAACCGACGTCCCCACAGTAAGATGGTGCTTCCAGAATGATCAGGAAGAAGCGCAATACAGGCGCCGTACCTATGGGTTCACCTTGAAGATCGTAAGATATCGTTGCACAAGATAAAGTCGAATGGTTGTGCTTACATGGATGACCAGAGTTTGCCTTGCCAACGATATCAGCAGCAAGAGTGCGGATGGTGGCAAGGAGGCGCTGTCTGTTAGCTGAGACACTTGCATGAGGCTGACTGATAGATTTGAAAGAATAGAATTGTTTGGAGTCAATACATAGCTCTCAAATTCAGACGTAGATGGCGTGAGTCGTCTGATAAATTTTAAGCTATGAACATGAATGTGTGAATGGGAGAGCACCCCAGAATCAAAAGAGTAAATGGTAGACTGAGGATTAAACACGACATTTCTACCATAAACTTTGAAGGAGTACTGCAGCGCATGTAAAGGATGCAGGTCAAGAAAATGATAGGGGGCTTACCATGGCGTTAGTAGGACTTCCTTGACTGTCACTAACTTGTCCAACCAAGATCAGTAGGACCAATAACGAGCCCATGGCACAGAGGGCCCGGGTAGACAGACATGCTGGGACATGTGAGTCTGAACAAATAGGACTACGAGAAAGCTGACACAAACAGCATTTATAACAGACAGACGATCAATCACTGCGCAACGATTAAATAAAATACAACTCACGAATATGTTTTATCCATTCCAGCACCCTATACTTCAAACGTGAGCAAATCGTGGACGTCTCTCACAATCAGCAGAGCAGCAGCGAGATCGGCGTCACAGTTAATGGCCAAATATGCAGGCGTGTAGGCTCCTTCACCTTGACGAGAGAGGCAAGGGGCAGTCTCCGACTCTGATAGTGTAATGATAATATTAGGAGAGAAGTTAAACGACGAAACGCACACCTACCTCCGACACATCACCTGACTTCCCGCCGGCATTCCAAAAGGCTATGACGGTTTCTGTTCTCTCTGAGTTGAAAACAATCAATATATAGTGTGTATTCAGTATTGTATATATGCATGCAATGATGGCATTGAATAGCATGTACTTACTTGCTAGAGGGACCCGGACTAAGCTGTCAATGTCACGGTTAGAGTGAGTATCAATGTGGTCACTCGAACGAGCGCTAATAAGCTTAAAGCGGTCCTTTTTTCCCAGGTTGTGGCCGCGGGCTCCGCAATCGAGACGAATCTTCTCTCGTCGTCGTCGTTAACGTTCACGACTGAGGCAATTGACCTGACAGACGGAATCCCGGAGACTACAAATACCAGTCATCTACTTCAGCCAAATCCCAAATGACCGAATGTGGACGAAAGTTCTAGGTAGCGTGCCTATATTGTTGCACATTGAAGCCGCGCTGACCCGGAGAAGAGTGTCTGTAATCTTACTGCAGGAAACGACAGTCACAGTCTTCGCGTCCCACGTTTTTTGTATTGGTGCTACTCAGCACGGATCTAATCTATCTTGGGTCGTCGTGACCGGCGTTGGTGGGCAATAGTTAGTTCCTGACCCTCCATGGTCATTGATTGTGTTGGTTATGATGGCGAGTGCACTGAGTATTACCTATTATTTGATGCTGATACAAAGCGCACTTACAGCTTTCGTTGGTGCAATTCGCAATACTGACTTACGGGGGCGTAGTGGTAAAGTACCGTCTGTTCCATATGTTCGTCCTCCTGAAACAACTCCAGCGTGGCTTAGTTCCTGACATAAATGCCGACCACCCTATGCCATTCTATGTCCCAGTGGGTTGTCTTTCATGCGGCATAGGCATATTGCTTCAACGCAAACCCGCTCGGTCTGGCTAGTCGGCAACGTAAGTGTTAATGTTCTTGGTCGTGAGGCTGACCATTTGAACCAGACACAAAACCATCGGGAGTGGGTGAACCTCCTCGACGCAGGGAAGTCGGAATCTATGAGCTTCACCTACAACAGGGGTCGCCTCGTTGCATTCATTTCCTCACTTCGGTGTGAAAATGTGGTTACGGATCAAAGGTCTGTGTTTTTTCTGGGTTTTAAACAACATCATCAAATTTGTCACAGGTATATGTCGACTACAGCGGCCCATTATTCGAAACTCCCTTCCTGCCCGGTGACACTAGTCAAGGCATCACAAATCGTAAGAAGAATCGTTCTTTGCCCATCAAGATCTTTTTTCATCCTAAGCAGTGCTTCACCCAGGACCACAACTTCCTTTGCGACCTTAATTAGAGATCGAGGTGGTCCTTCTTTAAACGATTCGGATTGCCTTTTGAGCTTCCTACGCTTCGATTGCGGAAGTTCAATGCCGGGCACTGACACTTCCCACATGGTGGTAATGTCGCGAGAGATGCTATGTGCAGTCTGCGTGCGGTGGTGAGTACATCATTTGCGAGATTGATGAAAAAACTGCGCGCACTCACATCATTCCCGTGTAGTATCTTCTGTTTTAGACTTAACGCACGGATATCATCAGAGTCACCATTGCCAGCTTCTGATGCCTGAAATTAGACCCATTAGAACAACTTCGTTCTGTGCATCTTTGATGTACCTGCTCTAGGTCTGAAGGTGAGGGTTCGGGGCACTTGTACCTTGCCATGTCCTTATACCTATAGCAGCCGCAGGAATATACAGGGGCGCCTTGCCCATGCCCTTGATAATTATCGCAGAAGTTCTTGTGACTTTCCGGGGTAGAACTTCTGGATTGATTGGCCTCTTCGCCTGTTCTGGGAGCCTCAATCTTGAAGTCGGCGTTCGTCAAGATGACTTCAGCTCCATCATTGAAGTCAGAGGGACGGGAATCCATACTACGGGAATCCGAGTCAGAGTCAAGTGACATTTTCTTTCCAAGTCCTCGTCGAAGGTGAGTTATTTATCATAATTTCGGTCTCACGCCCGAATAGGAACTCCTGCCTTATATGTTCGAGTCGTGCACTCATACTGTGATTTAAATTTTCCATTAAGTGACCATTTATTGTGACACATGGCCGCTGCTCACGATCGATAGATGCGGGCTTGGTATTCTAAGATTCTACTCGGACACCACACCCCGAACATCACACCCCTAATTTATGGCTGCTCGGAGAGCAGACTGGCACCAGATTGAAATACCGCACTACTCCGACCAAATTTCCTATTTAATTTTAACGTTTTACTTCGTTGAGTCTCCCCTTCCATAATGTCATCGTCATCAATCCCACCATCATCACTTATACCTAATAGCCTTTTTGGCTCTCTCCATGAAGGTGGCACAATGTTTCCTAACAACTGTCAACCCATACGAAATGTTGAGCGCAAACATGAAATGCAAGCATATATGGTACAGACATCTTTCGCTTATCTGCAAGTACTGAGAAGTTTGAAATAGATGGCGCTCGACGGGATTGATCCGGATGAAGATGACGAGGATCTATTGTTCATGCAGCTCAGTATTGACACTGTATATGCAAGTTACGCTGCAGCACGGAATCGTGTTCGGCAATACACGCAACTGTTGACGCTTCTCAAGCGCGAGGAGGGTCTATGGGCAGAGAGAGTTGAGAAGGCGAAATATGCGTTGCCGGATTACAAGTCAAGATGGGTCTCACATCTTTGAAACTGCCCGGAATCATGAATGCTCCCTCAAGTCGTCGTTTGGTTTGCTACTTATGATATTTTAAATTATTCTTAGCAACAATGTCCTCCCCAATTCTTGGGTGTGTTTTTCTTTCTTCGATGCTACTAGTGTACTGTTTTGTACTGAATTTTGATCATACAAGATGTTGATGACGATATAACATCATATTTTGACTACACGCATATCCCTCGATGTTAAATGTATGCATGCCGGCTGCTTGACAATTATGGCTAGAGGCCCAAATGAGGATGTTAGGCATGATTATACATCCAAGTCTATTATCGAACAAGTGTGCTGCTTCAATTTTATCATACACTACTAGCGCTCAATCCTTTTATTACTGCGGCAGCCACCATAGTGCTGGGATGCACCTACTTCGTCCGCCTGGGGTTCTATTTATCATCATCCTTCTCATGGTGTCCTGCGGCGCATTGCGTTGCTCATGGACGAAACAAACAGATTTCCGCGGACTTGAGAAGCATCGTACCACCTGCAAGTACTACCATAAAGAAAGCAGGTTAGCGGCAGAAAAGAGGCGGGTCCGTGCAAGAGAGTCATCATCGCAAAATTTGACCTCGCATCTCCGAATCAACGCAGCTAGCAATCACTGCAATGTCACTCCAGTAAGTCACTATTCTACGTACTTCTAACCTATGAGTTGATCCACATACCTTCCAAACCTTAGCTCGCACCAATCCGATCTACGGGTATTCGTTCCTTGAAGCCTATAGCCCAGTGCGGACCCATGGAATGCCTGCCATCTGAACCTATCAACCGAGCCAGAACCGCTCGCGCGAGCGCCTTGATTTTGACATCCGAGGACTCGGGTGCTTTTGATATTGCCATGGAGGATACTACTGAGGGCTGTCATGATGTTTCAGGTATGCGCCATCGCAACACTTCGGCATGTCTTTATCTTATGAATTACTGGTAGACTCAGGTCAGCATCCCTCGCGACGCACACGTGGAATTCCGAGATCTTTCAACGATTTCCTACCTGCCGACGAAGAGATGAATCCTTCTGATTCCTCTGGAAATAGCGCGTCTACCCTCCCAGAAATTCACAGTCTCCCACAGCGCAGAATTCAAAGAGTCATTTTGACACTGCGAGATTCTCTTCAATCGGCGTTCACCACGATTGGACTGTGTCGAAAATATCCTAGGCGCCCCTCATATGAGCCCGACAAATTTATTCCATCCTCGCTATTAGCTACCACATGTCCAACGATTGCGGATGCGCTCGATACTCAAGCACATGATCCATTACACGGGGTCTCTGGACCACCCTATCCTTTTCTAAACATGACCATCTACCGTCTTATGACGTGGATGAATTCTGGTAGCCACCAAAAATCAGAGGCAGAGGTATCGCGTCTGGTTAAAGACGTAATCCAGGCGGAGGATTTCAATCTCAAGGACCTGGATCAATTTTCAGTGAGGAAGAGTTTGCGTGTGTTGGACAATAACGGCGGAAAAGGGACAGTCACCTTTCCGGATGACTGGCTGGAGACGGATATTACGATCGAGATACCTACAAGGTCGAAAGATGACCCGTCCAGGTCATTTAGCATCCTTGGCTTTCATTATCGCCCGCTGGTGGCCGTGATTCGTGCCGCGTTCGCTGATGTTCAAGCTGGTGCCTACCATCTGTTCCCTTTCCAGCGCATATGGAAGGACCCTCTTGATGACCATCAAGAGCGCGTCTTCGATGAACTCTACAGCTCGGATTCCTGGTTACAAGCGCAGGATAATTTGCACAGGCAGCCAAGAGAGCCTGGCTGTACACTTGAGCGCGTTATTGCCGGACTCATGTTCTTTTCGGATGCAACACATCTTGCGACGTTCGGAACGGCTAAAGCGTGGCCCCTTTACTTGTATTTTGGAAATTTAACGAAATACGCACGCTCAGCACCGAAATCTGGTGCATGCCATATTGTCGGTTTTTTCCCTTCTGTAGGTGACTTGCCTCCCGTGTTGTATGACTCTCTCACTTTGAATTTGTAGCTTCCGGATAATGTCAAAGACGTCTTCAGCACCTTGCATCGAATATCGAAAACCGGAATGGCAGCCCTTCATGCCCATTGTCGGCGCGAATTGTTTCACGCATGTTGGAAGCATCTTCTGGATGCCGAATTCATTCATGCCTACCGCCATGGAATTGTACTCCGGTGCCCAGATGGAGTATATAGAAGGGTATTTCCTCGTATTTTCACTTACTCGGCCGATTATCCAGAAAAGTTCTCTTTTTGTTTTTGTGTCGTTGACGTACTAATAATTGCTTCAGGGTTTTAATAGCTACGATTAAAGACATGGGATCTTGCACGTGTCCCAGATGTCTCGTACCGAAGGCCTCGTTTGACCTCCTGGGTCTGTTTAGAGACCTGCAAGATCGTCTCGCTAACCTTCGAGCCTACTGCCTGGAGAGTGTGATCATGGCCCGCAGCTTCATCTACAATGGGGGAAATACCGTCAATGGTTCGAAGGTACAGGCGACTCTTGGCGAAGGATCCTGGGTGCCGACCGTGGTGAGTATCTTCGGCGTTGGTTCACTCAGGACTCCTAATTATCTTGTATCAAACCAGAACACATTTGCAGAAAAATTAGGACCTCTAGGATTTGATGCCTTTCGCATGCTCGTCGTAGATTTCATGCACGAGTGCGAACTAGGGACATGGAAAGCTTTATTTACGCACCTCATTCGTCTGCTTTATGCCCTTCCTGGTGGCGACCGCCTGGTTGCAACTCTTGATAATAGGTTTGTCTTATACTGTTCTCCTGAATCAATGTGACAACATTCAATTTAGATTTCGCCACGTCCCTTCATATGGTCACGAGGTTATTCGAAAGTTTACGAACAACACCTCCGAAATGAAAAGGCTCGCAGCGCGGGACTTCGAGGATATTTTGCAGGTTTGTTCTATTGGTTCAGTTATTCACGTGTGCTATCTTAATATTTCTAGTGTGCCATGCCAGTCTTCGAAGGACTTTTTCCAGAAGACCATGACGCGCTCATACAAACACTTCTTTATAGATTTGCCCAATGGCACGCCCTCGCCAAACTCAGGCTCCATTCCGAAACCACCTTGACGGTTTTAGAAAAGACGTTCAAAAAACTGACCCGTCACCTACGCAAATTCCGAGATTTTACATGTGTCACCTTCACTACAGTCGAATTACCGAGAGAAAAAGCTGCTCGTGAGCGTAAGGCCAATCGCGAACGCTCAGGTGCCGACATCGCGGATGCTGGGAGTGGTCGCCGAAAAAATAAGAAGTTCAACATGAACACTTACAAATTCCACGCTATGGGAGATTATGTATACTCAATCCGGCTTTTTGGGACTACAGACTCCTTTACATCGCAAATTGTACGTTGATCGCTGCTTTTCTTTACATCTCAATCTGATTCCTGGCCAGGGGGAGTTAGCTCACAGAGCCCTCAAAGCATTCTATCCGTTAATCAGCAAACTCGACACGCCTGCTCAACTTGCGAAGCATGAGCGTCGTCGTCGAGTCCTTCGACGAGTGGCAGGATGTGATTTGCACTCTACGGAACAGCCGTTGGCCGACTCGCCTATAGGGTTGAATGACCATCATTACATACCAACACTTTGCCGCAACAATCCATTGGACTTGTTCGGTTTTCTTCGAGATCATGATAATGATCCAGCTGTAGCGGTAGGTGGTGCTCTCTTGATGTTTACCTTCAACATACTAATATTATGCAGGCATTTATACCTAAACTCAAGGACCACGTATTATATCGTCTTCAAAACTTAAATATCAGTTATTGCGATCATACTTTCACAGATGCCGAGCGCAATTCGGTCATAATCTTAAACAACAGGCTCTATTCCGTCCAAACAATGCAGGTATGTTATGTATGTTATCACTTTCGCTGGTGTATGATGCTTCCACCTGACAGGTTCGTTATACGACCTACGACCTTCGGCGTGAGTATGACACAATCAATCCTCGGACGTATGCCGATATCATGGTCTTATCTGGGGAAACGAAGCCCCGACATCCATATTGGTATGCCCGTGTCCTGGGCATTTACCACATGGATGTATGGCTCAATTCCGAAGGTCCCATGAGGATGCGCCAGATTGAGGTTCTGTTTGTCAGATGGATGGCGCCCTTAATCGACCATCAATCGGGGATGAGCTATGCTCGACTTCCAAAGGTCGCGTTCGTTGAAGATTCTGACCGCGATGCGTTTGGCTTTCTCAATCCTGGCCAGGTCATCAGAAGCGCGCATCTGATTCCTTCATTTGCCTCTGGTCGCGGAACTTCCTCTCTTCGCCACGGAAAGTCATTTGCACGACAGTCCGGTGATTTGGACGACTGGGAGGCTTATTATGTTGGCATGTAAGTCCTACATTGCATCCTGTTGTCGTCATTCTAACTGTTAACCGTTCAGATTCGCTGACCGGGACATGTTCATGCGTTATACGCACTATGGGATTGGTCATCCGACTGTTATTCGAGAATTGGCAAGAGACTGTGCCGACGCGGAGCTCGTTGATAATCCAGGATCGGAAGACATCGAGGACGACGAGGAATGGGAGAATGATATCCGACCTCATCACAGTGTGGGCGGAGATGAAGGGGAGCGGGAGGGTGATGTTAGCGGAGATGACGAGGAGCAGGAGTATGACGACGATGATGAGTCGAGCGCTGAAGATGACGAGGTGATGGGGATTGGTGAGGACATGGACGAGGAAGCAGACGAGGACGACGAGGACGACTATATGATGTCTTTCTGATTCGTAGCATACTAGTATCGGAATTTTTATTCTCATTATAATCCTGTCGCACGTAAATACTCTCGTTTCGCGCCTCTTCTTGGCGAAAACGAGCACGGATGAGCGCTTGAGCCTTCGCGGCTTACTCTACTCGTCACTTTGACCCTTGTTTTGTTCCCAAGGGGGTGCTTTTCACATATTCAGGTGTTGGCTCGCAAAATACACAAGATGATTACAGAGGGAAATGTCAATTAACACGGCCGAGAGTCCTTTGCGTTTTGCAATGGCGACGATTCGTGATTTTGGTACAAATTGTATGCTACTCTAGATTAGATGAAAAGCGCATAAGGCCCTTCTTACGGTAAGATGTTGAATAGTGGTGTGATCCAATACATAAGTGACGAGAAATGAGAGCTATGAAATAGGTTGAGAAGCGTGAGCTGTCGTCCCCTAAGTGCTGCGATGGCGACAGGTCGCGATTTTGATACAACTTGTAGAGTATTCTAAATTAGTTGACGAACGCAAAAAGGGTCTTCTCACGGGAAGCTGTTGAATAGCAGTTTGACCTGACGCACGAACGACGGATAACGAGAGCGTTGAGACTCAATGAGAGGTGTGCGCTGTTACCCCATGTTAGTCTTCATGGCCGCAAGCCAGAAGTTTTTTATGAAATCTCACGTTATTTTATATATGTTAATGAGTGCTAAAGGTACCTCCCGCTAGATTGTCTTGGATGAGGTTGCAATGCATGGCGTAAGTAGGGCAAAATGGCAATGCTCAAAATTTTTGGCATAAGTAAGCTAACACCTCTCGCGGGCTGCAACGCAGGAACTTCATAACCTAGACTTGTACTGCTCGTGTCACTCTAGATTTGCAGGCCATGTAGAGACAAATCAAATTCCTCATAGTATGGATGATCATACCCAGTCAAAACCCACTACACGCGCATACACAAACATACAGCAACTGTATGTGCGTGGATGCATCAGCCCATTTGTGTATATATAAACATCTGAAAATGTTCTGGCGTGTAAGACCGTGTATATTGAGAACAGCGTGTTTTGCTTTTGTTCAGCTGTGTAAGACCATGTATAATGAGAACAGCGTGTTTTTGACTACAAATGTTACAAAGCGAGTGCAATGACAACAGACGAGAGCATGATGCAGCGAGTGGATGTGACGAGCGAGACAGAACATAATACAGCGAGTGAAACGAGAGCATGGTGCAGTAGGCAGGCGAATTGAGCGAGAGCATGCAGTGAGAAAGGGAAACAAACTGAACAAAGAGGCCAGAACGAATGTAGAGACAGTGGGCCTGCATTTCAAGAATCTCTTCATCAGCATCAAGGGGAGGTGGGACATTGAAGGGATCATCTGCATCTGGGACATCCTCGACAGTTGTACAGGTACCATCTCGGCTCGAAGACTGTCTCGACTGGTCTTGTTCGAAGGGTGCAGAGAGAATATCAAAGTCGTCATCCTAATAAACGGTAAGCAACAATTTCCGATGTGAAAGATATAACCTACATGTCCATCAAAGACGTTTCCCAGAAGTTCACCTTCGACTCGGAGCTCCTGGCTTTGAAATTCCTCATCACGAGAAATAGTCTCTTCCTCCAAGTCCGAGTCGAGTTCATTCGTGCAGCTGTTATCATCAACAAGCTGGTGCGCGGGAATGTTGGAAGGGAGACCATCCATTTCGAGACGATCCCTGCTGTGAGACCTGTAGACAGAACGAGTTACGGATGTTGGTGTGCCTCCACATTTCCTGTAGCAGGAGCAAAAGTACATGCGCTGGGCTGCTGGCATATTAGTATGATAGAGGTGGGATCTGTGGTTAGTTTTACAAATCAGTTCGATCGAAGCCTTGCGCTGATAGTATACACGAAACGGCTCGAAACGGATCATTTCGAATTAGTTATCTAGACACAAAATAAGATTGTGAAGCGTTGTAATTACGCTGCGATATGGAATAGCCAAAGTCGTGGATGGGGGCGCATGCATGTGTATCCCTATGTATCATTGTGTACTGTTATGTATGTACGTGTTGTGGGTTTTGACTGGGGATCATATCTGGCAGGAGCAGAATTTTACCCTTCTCTAATTCGCACGGCTACAAAATCAAGGAGTCATCGGTTTACTGATGCATAGTATGGTTTGATGTTTGATGTTGGTACATATCATACTACTACAGATGCGCAGGCCTGGGGAACCACTAAACGTGTAGCGCGGCCATTCCTGGCTTATGGAGCGAACGCTCGTACTCATATATTCTTTGGTGGAATCAGAAAGTCCCGGTGGAAAAAGACCGCGTAGTTGTATTAATGTGGGAGCAAAAATTGTGATATATGAATATGGAGGACAGTGGCTTGTATGGCTGTCTATTTTAGTAAACGGCAGTACCGTTCGAGCATAACAGGGACTTTGTTCTTCTTACTCGGACCTTTCTCCTAGCAGGCTTCAACCTATGTTCAAAACTACTTATGTTGAACAGTGCTCCAAACGTGTTCCATGGGCAAACAAGAGATAAAGATAGTAGAGATGTAGTTTATAGTACCAGGCCGTCTACGCACTAAATCTTCCTATATTTAACAAGGGAGTTTGTTCTAGGGAACATGTGACGGACCTTGAACTTTTAAAGTACGGCATCAGCTGTTTCTTTTTCTTAGCAGTAGAAAGTCAACAAACTTGAAAATTGACAAAGAGGTGCTTCTACTAG
>JRHT02000350.1:0-26317 GCA_011800875.2 Suillus brevipes Sb2 | reverse complement strand
CCTGCGGCGCTCTGGGCTGCTCTTGGGAAAGGAAAACAGACAATCGCGGACTCACTAGGCATCGCACAACCTGTCACTTTTATAAGAGTGCTAGCACTCTCGCAAGCCAGAGGAGACAAGACCGCGCAAAAGAGGTGGTCTTTTTGAATTTGCATCCAAAGCATGGCGAAGCTGCAGTAAGTAGCTTCAAATTTGCTTTGAAATAGAATATTCAATCAGTGCCAATTCCAGGGAATCCCGACCGTCCGACATATGAGAGACCGTCCGAGTCTCCAACCAATCGCCCCTCGCAGACTTCTTCGGTCCATGTCTATGGCTCGCGACTTGTGTTGTACCTCTGGTCCCCCAGAATCGCAACACCACCCCGACAAGGAGATGGAACAAACCAATGAAATCGATGTTGAGATTGGTAGCAATTCGGGAAACATGGGAGACTACACTATTTCAGGTATGTGCCTCGTTTGAAGTTTTGATGTGTTCACAAATTGCTCGGCTGTTACAGAGGAACCCGCATTTCCAAGGGGACGAATTCCGAGACCACTACAAGATGCTGAGCCGTCACACGATGATCTTAATCATTCCGATAATACTAGCATCTCATCAACTCCACTACCCGCCCGAACCAGAATCCAGCGCGTCATCTTAACGCTACGAGACACCCTCCAAACGTCCTTCAACTCAATTGGACTCTGCCGATTATATCCTCGTTGGCCTTCTTTTGAGCCTGATCGGTTCATCCCATCCTCGTTACTCGCAAAAACTTCTCCAACAGTTGTCGAAGGAGCCGATCCTGCACCGAACGTATTTGCGCCGCCCTACCCCTTTCCTAACATGACGATTTATCGTCTGATGTCCTGGATGAATTCCGGTAGCCATTTGATATCCGAAACTAAAGTCTCGCACCTCGTCAGAGATGTAATGTTGGCAGATGATTTCGACCGCAAGCATCTTGAGAACTTCTCGGCGAGGCGGAGTTTGCGAGAACTGGACAAGGATGATAAGGGGAGAAAGGTTACTTTTCCAGATGATTGGATCGAGAGTAATGTCACCATTGACATTCCAACGAAGTCGAAGGAGGACGGCCCTCAGCCGTATACTATACACGGATTCCACTATCGCCCTCTTGTTGAAGTTATACGCGCGGCATTCACAGACATCCAAGCAAGGGCGTTCCATCTCTTGCCTTTCCAACGGTTGTGGAAAGACCCTTTGGACGGCCACCAAGAACAAATTGTTGATGAACTCTATACCTCTGACGCATGGCTGGAAGCGCAGGACAAGCTTCCAAAAGAGCCTGGGTGCTCACTGGAACGCGTCATCGCGGGTCTCATGTTCTTTTCCGATGCCACACATTTGGCAAACTTTGGGACTGCAAAGGCTTGGCCACTGTATCTGTACTTCGGAAATCTGACGAAATACGCGCGATCATCGCCCAAATCGGGGGCGTGTCACCTTGTAGGGTTTTTACCTTCAGTAAGTCCTCTTGAATGTCATATTCTCATCTACTACTGTTGACAACAACAGCTTCCTGACAGTGTCAAGGACATTCTGAATAGCCTACCTGGTATATCGAAAACCGGCATGGCGTCCCTTCATGCACACTGCCGCAGGGAGCTGTTTCATTCCTGCTGGGGAATCCTATTGGATGAAGACTTTATATCGGCATATCAGCATGGTATTGTTCTCAAGTGCGCCAATGGAGTAATGCGAAGGGTTTTCCCTCAAATCTTCACCTATTCTGCCGATTATCCCGAGAAGTACATTCTTGAACGGTTTTTTTAAAGAGAGTCGTGTTACTTATCAATTTACAGGGTATTAATCGCTACTATCAAGGATATGGGCTTGTGTCCGTGCCCTCGTTGTCTCACACCGAAGAACTCGTTTAGTTCTCTTGGACTCGTGAGGGACATGAAGAGCCGTTTAACCAACCTTCGAGTGTACACCATGGCGAAGGTTATCCAGGCCCGTGATTTTATCTACAGATACGGAAACACTGTAGATGGTGTCAAGGTAGAACACACCCTTGGTGAAGGTTCGTGGGTGCCTATTCTCGTACGCCAAACTGTTTTCATATTATTTTATGGTTCACTCATACATATAATTATAGAATCAATTTGTCGCGAAGCTTGGACCTTTTGGTCTCAATCCTTTTCGGATGCTTGTCGTCGACTTCATGCACGAGTGTGAATTAGGTACCTGGAAGAACCTATTTATCCATCTTATTAGGCTCCTCTATGCCATTTGTAAGGATTACCAACCGTTTGAAGCCGGAGATAGCCGTTTCAACGCTTACCTCGACCATCATCAGCACGCCGCCAACAACAATCTCGACTCATATTCCAGTACTGTCGACCCTCAGATACCTTTCGTCACCATTCTCAGTTCGCCGCTCTCAATTCCGTCAAAACATACCCGTTTATACCGCCACTCACCTAATATTTCCTACTCTGTCTCTGTGTTATACCTTACCCTGTCAGGCGCGACGCCACATCCCTTCTGCCTCCGTTTTCACCTAATCATTCGTACCGAGGACCCTTAGTATTCAAGGTATAAAATAGCCCTGTACATTCACTACTACCCAGGCAATTACATCCACTCATTTTGAATCCTTTCGTCTCGCACTCGCTCATCTCAGTCTCTCTCTCTCTCGCTCATATCGCTATCGCTAATCCGTATTTCGTCTCGGTCTCCCCACCCCCACTGAACTCGCAGTGAGAGCCGTATCGGTTCTTACATATTGGAGCCCACCGCGAGGGGTGTGTTTCAGACCCTTGACCTATCATAGCGCACTCCATATCCACGCTGGCTCACATCAGCAACCATCACGCCATCGGCCCCTCAGGCTCTATCCCTCAACGAGATCCCATAACACCGACAATCCCAGTTCCCTATCGAATCCGTATCCGTCACAGAATAGACTCGGACGACGACGACGACGCTATTGACGACGACGAGAATCCATTTGCGCCAGACAACCATAGACCATCACATCCTACCGCACCCTCATCGCAACCAACATTTAACTTTCAGCAACCACAGCCCTTCATTCTGAGACCCGCCATCTTCACCAACAACCAAGCTAGAGTCACAACGCAGCCAACGGCAACCATGTCTCACGTACTCCAAGGCATAGGCGCCATGCCTGGTCCTAACTCTAGCAAAGCGCCGCTGTTCAATGGCGAGACATCGGAACTGTTGGAGTTCTTCGAGATGTTTGAGGATCTCGCCTCTACCTACAATCTATCCAGTGCTGATAAGTGTAAGAGTCTAGTGCGATATGTGGATCTCGCTACCAAGCGTTTTTGGATAACGCTTACGGGTTATGAGAGTCGCGAATACAGCGTTTTCAAAAAGAGCATCCTAGGACAGTATCCAGGTGCTAGCCGGGGGCAGCGTTATACTGTTCGCGAACTCGAGCGCATCGTTGTCAACCAAGCTGACAGCGACATCAATACGGAGAAAGAGCTCATGCAGTACTACAGTCAATTCCGCGCGGTCGCTGTCTGGCTCGTCACCAACAACAAGATCTCAGGACGTGATCGTGATAAGTACTTTTGGCAGGGGTTACCAGTCCGTGCTCGTCGTCAGATTCTTCAGCGACTTGAGCTCAAAGATCCGGACTTCAACCGAAACGAGCCAGCACACTTTGAGAAAGTTGTAGAGGCAGGTCGTCATGTTTTCTCTGACGAAGCTTTCGATGCCGAGTTCAATGACCCCATTACCCTTCGCATTCAGTCCATCAGAGATCGCCGCGCCCCTCCCACAGCTATGAGCAACCGACGAATGAAGGATCGTCCAGCATATGACTCAGATGACGACGACGAGCCTCGTGATGCTCCACAAGAAGTGCGAACAAAGGCTGTCCGCTTCACGCAGCCTCAAGCACCCATTCACGCGGCACAGAAGTCAACCATGGACGAAGTCGATGCACTTGCTCGGCAGATGCACAATCTCGATATTGGAGATGTCAATTACTCGGCATGCTATACTCGGCTCGTTTGCCTTGCTCCCGCTGCTGCTAATGCTTGGGCTGCTCCCCGTACCCGTCAACTTTGCAATAACGTGTCAGCAGCTCCTCCAGCACCTTCCAGCACCCCTCGTCTCCCAACACAGTGTGTATTCTGTGGACAGCCTCACTATCTTCGTGTTTGCCCCACAGCTGCCGAATATCTTCGCACGAAGCGCATCATCCGTGAAAATCTCTTCCTTCTCAATCCAGACGGCTCACGCATTCAACGACAAGGCATCGAGAACCTGCAGCAAGCTGTAGATAGGCATGCCCAGTCCCTCGCTTCGTCTACTCCATCCTCGCACACATCCACTTCGAATATTCCATCCAGCGCCTTCATATCCGAAAGCTATTTCCTTCAGTGTACTCGAATCGCGGAGAATCATGCCACAGTCACGACAGTCGAGGACAACAGCTCAGGTGCAGATACTCTCGCCATCACTCGTTCAAAGGCGAAAAACGCGGTACTCGATAGCGCAGATACATCACCATCACAGGAAAAATCAAAGGAGGCTGCCAGTTCGTCACCCAGCTCCCATGCCCACAAACAACCTCGCTCCGTCGAAATCTCGCCTTCAGACATCCCTCTTGCGCCCCCAAAGAAAGCTCCAGCCTATGTCTATGAATCAAAAGCGGCCACTCCAGAAGCAGCCTCTCGCATCTACCAAAGCATGCTCAATACTCCGGTTCCCAATATCACGATTGCTGACCTTCTTGCAATTAGTCCGGACCTTCGTAGGGAAGCTGTGGAGCATTGCCGAACGCACCGAGTAGCCTCGTCACCAGCCACCACTCTTGCTGCTGCTGTCACCATTCCGCCACCTCGAGTTGAGCACGCCACGCCGCTCCGTGAACTTAAGGTCACCCTCAACGGTATTCACATGGAAATGGCCTTGCTCGATGAAGGCTCAGAGCTTGTCGTCATTAGAGAGGATGTTTGGAAGAAGACTCAAGCCCCAATCAACAAGGATATCCGCATGCGCATGCAGACTGCGAACGGAAGCTCACAGGGCATGTCTGGGTGTCTTGAGATGCTTGAAATAGATGTTGACGGCATCAAAACGTGGGCACACGCCTATGTCATAGCGGATGCTCCTTATCGCTTGCTTTTAGGACGACCATGGCAGCGTCTTGTTCGATTATCGAAGTCGGAAACGTCGGAGATGGTTTATGTTACAGTTCATGATCCCACAGATATCACACGAGTTCGAACCTGTGCTACATATCCTCGCCCTCCGCCACATGTGGATACACTCATGCTCACAGCAGCAGCCTTCAGTAGCTCATCGCCAACTTCATTTCTTCCTCCCGCCATTTCGCACATGACAGCCAGTCCTCTCACTGAATGCTTGTTACAAGAAGCCTTTGACTATGATCCCATTCGACGAGTCCTTGCTTACAAGAAAGTCGCCAATCGAGTCAAGCCAGTTGCAACAACCATGCCAGCACATGCTCGCATTGTCCGTCGTTTCCCTGAAGATCCCCTCATATCACTTCCTGCAGTTTCTCCAAACCCCCCAGACTTTATTTCCAGCTCTCGCCTCACTACGGAACGCATTGACGACCTTGGTGTATTTCAGAACTCATTCCTATGGCCCGAAGAGCGAAAATTAGCAGCACACATTTTATCTCTCAATGAGCTAGCACTAGCATGGGATGAGACGGAGAAAGGACGCTTCCGTGACGATTATTTTCCACCTGTCATTATTCCAACCATAGAGCACACTCCCTGGGTGCACCGTCAGCCACCTATCCCACCAGGAATCCGTGACGAAGTCATTGCCCTCATTAAGTCGAAAATTGCATCAGGAATCTACGAACCATCAAACAGCTCTTACCAATCAAGTTGGTTTTGTGTCGCGAAGAAGAATGGCTCGATCCGTATCGTCCACAACCTCCAGCCTCTAAATTCCGTCACTGTCAAAGATGCCGCAACACTTCCTTATGTCGAGTTATTTGCGGAGCAATCAGCCGGACGCTCAATTTATACCATGATGGACCTGTTTGTTGGCTTTGATCATCGTGCCTTAGCCGAAGAGTCTCGCGATTTAACCACATTCCAAACTCCTCTCGGCACATTTCGGCTCACTGCATTACCTATGGGATGGACAGATTCTCCTGCAGTCTTTCAAAATGACGTTGCGTTCATTCTTCAGCACGAAATCGACATAGCCCCAAATTTTCAAGATGATGTCAATGTTCTCGGCCCTCGCACACGATATGAACTCTTAGACAGCCCAGGCATGTTTGAGACGATTCCTGAAAATTCCGGCATTCGACGATTTGTTTGGGAACACTGCTTAGACGTGAATAGAGTTTTACACCGTCTTAAGCATGCAGGAGCCACAGTATCGGCGAAGAAGCTTTTCATTTGCGTACCTGAGGTTATTGTTGTCGGACAGCGCTGCACTTATGAGGGACGCATCCCAGATGACTCAAAGGTTGCCAAAATTCAGAATTGGCCTCCTTGCACAACTCGCTCTGAAGTTCGTGGATTTCTTGGCACCACAGGCACTATTCGCAATTGGATAAAGAATTATGCCTTCATCGCACGACCACTTACCAATCTCACACGCAATGCGGTTCCTTTCATTTGGGATGAAAACACGCAGACAGCCATGGACACCCTCAAACGCGCTGTCATCAATTCCCCTGCCATTCGACCAATTGACTACCATAGCCCCAATCCCGTCATCCTTGCTGTTGACTCATCCCATATTGCTTGCGGCTGGATTTTACTTCAGCTTGATAACGAAAATCGTCGACGACCCTCTCGCTTTGGTTCTATTACATGGAATGACCGAGAATCACGCTATTCTCAAGCAAAGATTGAACTTTATGGCTTATTTCGCGCCCTCAAAGCCATGAAGGTTTGGATCATTGGGATCAAGAATTTCGTTGTTGAAGTCGACGCAAAGTACATTAAGGGTATGCTCAACAACCCCGATATCCAACCGAACGCAGCTGTAAACCGATGGATCGCGGTGTAGAGACTCATATTTGACTAGGCTTGTAGATACTGTTTGTTACCTTTCTTATGTTCGCATTTTTGATGCTTACATAATCATGCAATTCTTCACCTGCTACCACTCTGAGTCCCAAGGAGTGATTTGTGATATTTTCTCTCTCTGAGTTCTGAGCCTGGACCAGAAACCCTTTAGGGTCGGACATTGTCTATGCAGACATAGCAGCTAGGCAGTCAGACCCAACAGTTGTCAGCTGCACCCTCAGCTGACTTGTTGAACCTTCAGCGGGAATCTTATTGTTCAATTTCACGCTCAAACACGTCTCAGGATCCAAGCACACTGGCCCTGATGGCCTATCGCGTCGTCGTCGCGCACTGGAAGATGAAGATTTTGATGAAGAAGACTCAGAAGAGGTCGAAGAGTGGGTAGATGAGGTACTTAGCTATGGGATATGGACGGTGTTGGACTCTCGCAATGGAAGTCTTGGGATGATGACGAGGGCACAGGTTTTTGTTTCTGCCGAAGCCGACCCAGACACTGACTTCGAACTCCCATGCAACAAAGACTCCAAACAGCGTGACAATGACCTTCGGGCCATTCAACGCTATCTCGAGACACTTGCACTGCCTTCGGGTATGCAGCCCTCCAATCGCACTCGTTTTCTTAAACGGGCTGCACAATTTTTCGTTCATAACAAGCGACTTTGGCGTCGTGATTCTGCAGGACGTCACCAACTCGTCATTTTCCAGGATGATCGTGCTCGAATTCTCCGTGAAACTCATGACAATCTTGGTCACAAGGGATTTTATTCTACTCGACGAACCATTGCTGACCGTTTCTGGTGGCCAACTCTTGATCGCGACCTCTCATGGTACCTCAAAACATGCCATCAATGTCAACTTCGCTCTGTCGAAAAAGTTGTCCTTCCTCCGACTGTCTCGATTCCCGCTCCTCTATTTCGAAAAGCTTACACTGACTCCATGCATATGCCGACTTCTCATGGATACTCGTACATTGTTCAAGCTCGTTGCTCGCTAACAGCATGGCCTGAATGGCGAATGCTACGGAAGGAGACTGGTCGCACTCTCGGGGCATTTATTTTTGAAGAGTTGTTGTGTCGTTGGGGAGGAATTGAGGAAATTGTTACGGACAACGGAACACCATTCGTGGCTGCGCTCGACTGGCTTGCGTCAAAATATCACATCCGTCACATTCGTATCTCGGCCTATAACTCAAAGGCCAATGGTATCGTCGAACGCTCACATAGAACCATTCGCGACTCACTCGTTAAAGCCTGCCAGGGAGACATCACACAATGGCCCACCATTGTGCCCCATATATTTTGGGCGGATCGCGTCACCACTCGTAAATCCACAGGGCATACGCCGTTCTACATGGCTCATGGCGTCGAACCGTTACTCCCCTTCGACATCACAGAAGCAACTTTCCTCATGCCCGAAATCACCAGTTCTATCTCCACTCATGAGCTTCTTGCTGTTCGAGCACAGCAACTCGCCAAACGAGACGAGGATCTTGCACGCATCCATGAACGCATCCTAGCGAGCCGTTACACCTCCATCAAAGACTTTGAGCGTCGTTTTTCGAACACCATCACTGACCGAAGCTTCAAACCTGGCGAGCTCGTATTAGTCCTCAATAAAAAGATCGAGCCCGCGTCCAATGCAAAGTGTAAACCACGTTATTTCGGTCCCATGGTTGTCGTCTCGCGCAACATGAATGGTGCTTATCATCTCGCCGAAGTCGACGGCTCGATCTCAAAGCTCAAATTTGCTGCATTTCGGCTCATTCCATACCATACGCGCTCTCAAACCAGGCTCGAAGTCACTCAGCTCATTGACGGAGACGCACTCGCAGGGCTGCCAGACTCGTTTGACATATAGATTCATCGGAGGGATCAACCGAGGACGGTTGATATCTGTAGTTGGGGGGAGGTGTAAGGATTACCAACCGTTTGAAGCCGGAGATAGCCGTTTCAACGCTTACCTCGACCATCATCAGCACGCCGCCAACAACAATCTCGACTCATATTCCAGTACTGTCGACCCTCAGATACCTTTCGTCACCATTCTCAGTTCGCCGCTCTCAATTCCGTCAAAACATACCCGTTTATACCGCCACTCACCTAATATTTCCTACTCTGTCTCTGTGTTATACCTTACCCTGTCAGGCGCGACGCCACATCCCTTCTGCCTCCGTTTTCACCTAATCATTCGTACCGAGGACCCTTAGTATTCAAGGTATAAAATAGCCCTGTACATTCACTACTACCCAGGCAATTACATCCACTCATTTTGAATCCTTTCGTCTCGCACTCGCTCATCTCAGTCTCTCTCTCTCTCGCTCATATCGCTATCGCTAATCCGTATTTCGTCTCGGTCTCCCCACCCCCCACTGAACTCGCAGTGAGAGCCGTATCGGTTCTTACACATTCCTCGGGGTACTGAGCTAGTCGCAACCCTTGATAGCAGGTACGAGTTTGTGAGGAATGCTGTTACCTGCTTACAAGTCGTCGCGTCAACTCTTAATCTTGTTCTAGATTTCGACAAGTCCCGACTTTCGGTAATGGCGTCATTCGCAAGTTTTCAAACAATACGTCCGAGATGAAAAAATTGGCAGCGCGTGATTTCGAAGATATTTTGCAGGTTTTTGGATCATGTGTTTTCTGCATTCAACTCGCTGACAACTCTGATTATTAGTGTGCCATTCCCATCTTCGAGGGACTGTTTCCCGCTGGCCATGATGCAGTTGTGCAGTCGCTGTTGTACCGATTCGCGCAGTGGCATGCACTTGCCAAACTCAGGCTTCACTCGGAGTCTACGATTAATTTTCTTGGAGAAACGTTCAAACAACTGTCCCAGAAGTTACGGAAGTTTCGTAGTTTTACCTGCGCTGCCTTCACCACCTTGGAATTACCCAAAGAGAAAGCGTCTCGCCAACAAAAGGCCGCTAAACGCTCTGAAACAGGCGGTGCCCCTGCAGAATCGAGTGGAACGAAGATCAAGACGTTCAATCTGAACACCTACAAGTTTCATGCTATGGGAGACTATGTGGCAACCATCAGGCTCTTCGGGACTACCGATTCTTTCACCACACAAATCGTACGTACCATCTTCGTTCATGAGTTGTACCTGAAGTTAAGTATGGTCAGGGAGAGCTTGCTCACAGAGCACTGAAAGCGTTTTATCCGCTGACCAGCAAGATAGACACCCCGAGACAGCTAGCTAAGCATGAGCGTAGGCGCCGTGTACTTCGGCGGGTAGCAGAAGTTGGTATATCATCCTTTGGCAGTCAATCGCAGACCGACGCTTCGCCGTCAACGACCTCTGATCAACATCACTGTATCGCCACTAATCGGAACAACCCAGTACAGCTTTTTGCATTTCTCCGAGAACACACTGGTAATCCGGCTGTGAAGGTAGAAGTTGCATTGCATTTTAGACGGACTTTATAATTTACTTACAGCGGTTACCAGAATTTCTTACCAAGACTTAAGGATCATATCCTCTATCGACTACGGGAGCTAGACATTAGCTATTGTGACCATGCCTTCACGGATGTGGAGCGCAACTCCGTCATTATCCCTGATAACACAATTTACGCGGTGCAGACAATGCAAGTGCACTACACGACCTATGATCTGAGGCGCGAATACGACACCATCAACCCCAGAACCCATGGGGACATCATGGTGCTGTCAGGGGAGGTAACGCCTACTCACCCTTACTGGTATGCTCGTGTATTAGGTGTGTTTCATATGGAGGTTTGGCTTAACATTGGGGGTCAACCCATGAAGCGGGACCTCGAGGTGCTCTGGGTTAGGTGGTTCGCTATGTTGCAGAACTATAAATCCGGCATGGATTGTGCCCGTCTCCCAAAGATTGCATTTGTGGAGGAGTCAGACCCGGACGCATTCGGGTTCCTTGATCCAAAACAGGTTATTCGAGGAGCTCATGTGATTCCTGCTTTTGCCTCGGGGCGTGGTATAAACTCACTTCGCCATGGGAAATCACTGGCGCGTCCTGGGGGCGAGCTGGATGACTGGGAGGAGCACTATGTCGGCATGTAAGTGCAGACATCCATCTCCATATTGCATTGATCCCAGCCTTTGCGTCAGATTCGTTGACAGAGATATGTTCATGCGATACACGCATTTTGGCGTCGGACACTCACCATTGCTACGGAAAATCACGAGGGACTGCTCCGAGTCGGTGGCGCGGACAGATGCCATGGACACTTCAAATAGCAGTAACGATGAGGATGTAAACCATGAAGTGGTTGGCGATGGCGAGGACTATGACGAATTCGACGATGATCGGGAGGACAGTGATGAAGAATGTGATGATGAGTCGAGTGATGGAGAGTTGCTGGATGATAACGCCAGTGAAGGATACGAGGATGACGAGTTTGATGGTTTCTCTTTCTAACAGCTCCGAATACCCGAATCATTACAATATACCATTACTATTATACTACATCCTCTATAAATCCTAGTGTCCATAGGGCCCTTTCAAGTTTGGTGAAGCGTGAGAATTCTCGTTTGCTCGTTTGTTTATGCTGTCTCAGTAACTGCTCACTGACAACCCTCTGGATCCCGACAGACAGCGAACACTCACCATTCACCAGCGCAGGCATTCAAGATCTCTCAGAGGGCCTAGTAATATATCGAGTACATCGAAAATGCAGACGATCTGGAACGGCCAACTTCTCGTTCAGGTCTGTCGCACTGAAGTAGCTCGCTAGCCAATCTTTGCAGCGTACAAAGCTGTATCCACATCATTTTCCTTAGCAAAAGACAACAGAGAAAATTCTGTGAGGATTTTCTACAGGCCAATCTTATCATTGGGTGTCTGACGATTATTCAGTCAGCTCAGAGATCAGCTCTGTGCATATAATCGCGAGATTGATCTTCGTCACATCATATCGTACAGTCATGAGCTGGCGCATGCAATTCAGAACGAGTCGGCGGATATCTTACCTCTGGCAAGTGCAATTTGTATGTTTTGTCGCTCAAAGCTCATAGTCACCGCAGTTCGAGCTCACGGCTACCAAAGCCGCTTGTACTCATCTATTCCTGCTAGTTGGTTGTTCTGATAGTGCGCAGTGGCTACACTCCAATCTAGTATTTCCGCATCATTATTCCCTCGAAGTCAGTATTTGTCGATCAGCAGACTTTGAAACTGCAAGAGGCATCTGGTATGGTTACAGTCGGGGAACTTCTGCAGCACATGCTTTTTTCTGCAGACCGATCTTAACCGACCAGATTGTACCTTGCTAAGAAATAGTTGCGATACGATTATGTTCTACTTTCAATTCGGCCAAAATTGTAAGTATTATCTCAATTTCCTGCTGTCACAACTTAAAAGTATTACAGAAAACTGCTCATCGCTCATCGCCGCTTTTTTGCATCGAAATGTCTTCACCAAGTGAACATCAGCGAACCGGTGAAGGTTTGAGAAGGGCACATATGACGGCTCTCAGAAGGTCTTATCAGATCTCATGCGCTTGACAGGCGATATAAACTATTGCGCTGAGATCCAGGTATAGCAAAGAGTCAATCGCTCAGGCTCATTTGTGTCTCAATGGTGGTTTTCCTATCGCAGTCGCATCGCACCGCTGGTAAGTCTGACATTCCGGCTTGCTCAAATCTTGCCCAGATAACTGTTACTCGACTAATTTTTCAACCACTTGCTCATCCAGGCTTATAGTAGCACTGGCCAACCGCTGGCTGGTGAGATCTATCCAAATTGGAAGAGACACTGCTACTGCAGCCTTTACTATCCGAGTCACCGTCATAAGCCTCTCGTCCTGCCCCACATTCGATTCATCATCGTCCTCCCCCAATACATTCCCAGTCAGCCTCAAATTCAGATCCCGCCGCGGCTCTTTGGTTATGGCTGCTGGCAGACCACCACAAATTTTTGGATTACCGTCATTCGTTCAAGTATCTATGCGCCTACTTTCGTTATACCACCACTGTCATCCCTCCCTCTGAGCCATGACAGACATGCTTTCAATACCATATGCGATCCATTCAATCTGGATGCTCCCGTGTTTTTGGACCTTCCAGATATAGGTGACCATGTGCCACAGTTGCGCGAATGATATTGCGAAAGTTGAACCCACTCTAATCGTGCCTTCTCATATCATCTCTATGATACTGCGCTATCCCCTGCCGAACCTTAATGCGTTCCTCCCTCAATTCACTGAACCAGTCCTTTGGACGGGGATGTGTTACCGCCAGGTGTCGAGGACGACTCCCCAGGCCTGCAAGACCCCATCGTGGGTACGGCAAACCCAGAAAATGACTCGGCCTTTCGCTTTTATCGGGGACCGAGCGACCGGCGAGGAAGGAAGGCGAAGCCGAAGGCGGAGGTGAGTAATTAGGTTTATGACGCTCACTCGCTAACATAATATCAGCGTGGTATCGGGCGCGCGGCACAACCCCCTCTTAATTACGACCTTTCAGATAATGTCCACGAACGCATCATCAAATCTGCGAAGAAAAAAGTAACCAAACATGCGCTCAATCTCGCTGCCTTAACCGAAGAGGGAGACAGAGTGGCGATAGCTGACGAGAAGTTGGAGGAGGCAGCCAAACACGTTTTGGGTAAAGGTAAGCATCACCTCATCGTCGACTATCATCCCGTTTACGCGTCAACAGAGAAAGGAATCGAATGGGCTTCACACAACTCGGGGCTGTTGTACATGACTCTATCCGAGCCATTTAAAGACTTGATGCAAACGTGCAGGAAGCATGCTTGCAATCTAGTCCGCGATGGATACGGCCTGGGACTGCCAATATGGACGCAAGCTTCTGAAAGCGACCACCAAGACGCAGTGCTCGAGGACCTCCTCGACGACCAGGTTTTCCCCCCCAAATTTCTTATGGGGCAGGGTACAGACGACGAATTGCACTTCCTCGAAAACAAGGTTGTGCTTAATGTCGTCTTGGACACTGTTCGGGAACTCAAGCTCTCCCCGGTACCTAGAAGATCCTGGTAGTCTTGCTTGCGCTGCCGCTGCCGCAGTTCGCTGTGCCATAGGGAAGGCCAAGAGCAGAATCTTGTGTAAACTTGCTACCTAGCTCAGCGATTATCAAGCGTATCATTGATACTATCAATGCGCTTACCGCAGAGAACCAGTCCCAAGTACACAATATTGACAGGATTGCCATTATTGTATCTGGGGCGTATTTAATCTTGTTGATAGGTGAGTTCGAGATTATCATTCCCACGAACTTCCTCTGCAAGTAAGAAGTTTACTCGTGTCAATCGATACATGCATCTCACCCTCTATTTACAGCCTTCTGGGTCTATCAGCATTCTCCGGCTTTATCGTTCATCTCGCTGGCTGGCACCTGAACAGCTTTGTCACAAATGCAGCATTCCCATTCAGAAGGGTCTCTGCTTCGCGAGACAAACGCATGGCTATCCTTAACGAGTTCATCAGTGTTGTCAAATTGATCAAGTTCTCCACTTGGGAGGACTGCTGCATTAACTGGGCCATGGATATGTGAGGAGTGGAGATGGATTGGATGTAAATAACCGCATTGTCATTTTTTGGAGATAAACTAACGCGCAACGTTCACTAGCTCGAATCAACTCATTCCCTGATGTGGACCTCCGCTCCTATTTTGGTCGCTCATATCTTTCGTGGTGGCCAGCTGGCTGTGTCGGTTGCATTCATGGTTAGCTCGGTGATTGCTGGAAAGCAAGTGAGATTGCTGATACGATTTTTCAGTTCATCGCGCTGTTCAGCTTGATTCGGTAAATGGTGAATGATGCATTTATGTCGTTCTGTGGTTTATGCGGGTGTCAGTCAGCCGTTGAGTATCATCACAACTTGGGATTGCTCAAATTACACAGGTATATTAGTATCATTCATTTTTAGAGAGATGTATCTAACGGTGGGCTTTCAGATGTCTTTTATCAAGAAGGTTCGCGCACCCCATGTCCATGGAGAGGACGACATCCTTACAATTGAGAATGGATTCTTAAGTGGAATGGGGTTCACGAGAAACCTGAGGAAAATTCAAAAGTGAAGGGAAGATTAACACCTCTGTCAAGTGACGAGACTGCAACTGCCGTTGATTCCAAGTCTGAGTCTATCCGTTCGCCGCCCCAAAATCATAGATTCGAACTCGAGGCGAGTAGTCTGACTACTGGACCGACGAGTGGCAAAACTGCTTTGCTCGTGAGTAAAGTTCCTTCATTCAATCTAAATTTCACATGGTGCTTATTAGATGGACTATTAGGCGAGATGACTACCGTCAGTGGCAGATTTACGATTTCGAAGAATACGTTGAACATCGACGAGTTATGCATTCGATCCCATATGCCACCTAAGCATTGTGGTTACGTCACCAGTCCATCAAAGACAACGTTCTGTCTGGGCAATCTGATGACGAGGAGAAGAACAACGATGTTGTCGAGTGCTGGCCAGACTTGAATATCTCGGAGGATGTATATGATACTGAGAAATGGCTTTAGGGGTTTCAGGTTTTCGGGTGGCCCAAAGCTCCGTAAGGCATGAGTTTCAGATCTTTGTTCGGGATGCTCATAGTCTTCGTTGCGCTTGCTCGCGCCGTGTATGCTCGCACGAAGTATATCCTGTTGGATGATTCATTGAGTGTTGTGGTAAGTGTTATAATCTGTTGTTCACATGCCGCCCCTGTGCTTATATTGCAAATAGCCACTGCACGGTTCTTGTACGAGAGACTTTTCTGCGGACCATTGATGGTAAACCGTACGGTGGTATGTCTGTCATTCACAATGGTACAATGCAGTGTTACATCCATTCGCAGATCTTAGTCACTCATCACGTTGAGTTCGTACTCCCTGGCACTTATAACCTCGTCCGCATGCTGGACGGTCGCATCGATACCAAGGGAACCGTCAAGAATCTCCGTGCGCAGGGCATTTTGGACCATATTCCTGCAGAAGTCAAAGGAGGGGGGTCTGTAGCAGCCATCGAGACCCCCATCGTACCGCAGAAGGACAACGCTGAGGCAGAACGTCTGTAGAATCAAAGAAAAGATTCTAATATCAAGGATGGGCACCGGGAGGCTAGAGGCGTCGAGCGGTCAAGTTTCAACACGTACTTGAAGGAACCGTAAGGGTTTTGTTACATTTCAGGTGTTGCATGTGCTGACTACGGGCAGGTCGTACCAGATGCGGTTTATGCTTGGGATTCTCATTGTTTGTTCGCAGAGTTTTTTTATGTGTTATTGAGAAGCTCTGGGTTCGGCTCGCCCTCTTTTTCTTTATCAGCATTTGTTATAGGAATGGGGCTAAGCATACGACAATGGCACCGAATCAGCTCCATGCATCATGGCATCCTCTGCATCAATGACCCAGAACGAGGCGTTGATGAACGGCCAAGTGCCCTACCATCACCATCAACACTACACGAACAGCTACTTCCACGTTAGCTTCTCCGGCTTCAGCCCAATCGCACTGTCTGATGTTCATGGACACCCGCTATGCTGCGTTGGTGCTTATGCGTTGATCAGATTCGCCACTGCGGCAGTCAGCGTGTTGTCGACTGCTATACAACGGAGCGTCGAGGTCTATGTCTATTTCCACAAGCCCTTGACGATTGGCGTGTGCACCACGATGCACTGGCATTTGGTGCCCAGCTGGCCGCGTGCTCAATAGATTTGGAAAGTGAGGTTAAAGCGCTGTAGTTTTGGATTGTCGACTCACACATGGCGGTCCTTAGGATATTGAAACCATTGATAGCAATCTCGCGAGCTCGCTACCAGCCGTCCACTCTTCAATGTTACAAAGGACTTGGAACTCAATCAAAATCGACCATTTCCCCCTTCTCAATCTTTCAAATGTCTCCAAAGTCGTCAGTTCGCCGATCCCCATATGTGATCATCACTGACTTCTATGTATAGGTACCGCATCGTCGTTCTGCCAGGGGATGGTATTGGTATGTCATTCCGTTGATCTAATTAATCAAGGCGTGGAGCTTAAACGCCGTTACAGGACCAGATGTTATTGCACAAGCAACGCGAGTGCTAGAGCTCGTCAGTGAGACATCTACATCGGTCAAGCTCAACCTCGAGTTTCATGACTTTGGTGGATGCGCCATTGACAATCACGGCGAACCCCTGCCCGCATCCACCCTAGAAGCATGCCAGCAGGCGGATGCCATTCTTCTAGGTGAGTAATTCCCTAGTCGACTTTGCGACCATGGAACTGATTGGGATCCAGGCTCTGTGGGTGGCCCTAAGTGGGGCCCCGAAGCAAAAGTCCGTCCTGAGCAAGGTCTTCTAGGCATCCGCAAAGCTTTGGGTTTATACGCAAACGTTCGCCCAGCGAACTTTGCGTCCGACTCCTTGCTTTCATACACTCCTCTGAAGCCCGAGATCGCCAGGGGTGTCGACATTATCATCATCCGTGAGCTGATCGGTGGTCTATACTTTGGTCCTCGTCAGGAACAAGGCGATGGCGACACCGCATATGATACCATGGTTTACAGCGTTGCTGAGGTCGAAAGAATTACCAGGGTTGAAGCACAAATTGCGGTTGCTGCCAATCCACCCTTCCCCATTCAAGAGATAACCTTGATCCATCTGGAGATCTTATTCTAGCAGCGTGGCGCACTAACCTTCTAGACTCGTGATAAGACCGTCAAGGTAGGCTCATCTGTTGGGCTCGGAGAGATCCTGCGTAATTTGACCGAGTATCCCTGGTTCTCGCAGAATGTCACATTGGAACTGGATACAAAAGGCACGACACCAAAACGTGCTTGACCTCTGGCCCAAAGTCATCCCTCGCAGATTCGTCAACCGTCTGAAATTCATAAAGGTATGTTCAGTAATCAAACCAGAACATTTTCTGTGTTGAGTTCCACAAGAAAAGCAATACCATGAGTACAAATTTGAAGATCAAAGCTTCTAACTTTAGAAATCCAAATCAGGGTGCAAGTCGAGGCAAGCTGATATTTCGGGAGGAACGATCCGGATTTGTCTTGATCTTCCCGCGACTAACGAGCCACCAGATATCATCTGAGCATCCACAACATTCTCGACATCTTTCTGCCAAGAAATGTGCTGGCGTCTGCGCGTAATCAAAGCGCGTCATTCTCTTGAAATTATTGGGACCGGGCCCATGGCTGAGACAACGAAAACACCCATATTTCAACCGGCTCACGCTCCAACACACCAGCGACCTCAACCCCCGTCATCTTCTTGCCTCGATGTCAGCGCTCTCGGACTTGATTTCCTATATTTTCTTACTTACAGACTTTCCGAGCACAGGTCGATGGTACATTGGCATCGGAGAGCAATGGTATCGTCGAAGAGGGAGAAAATGATCCATATGTCAATTTTTTCCAGGTAAGAATCGCGTTTTTCATTAAAAGGCCCGCTATACAGACGATCACAACCCATAGTCTTCCCATCCATCTCTTCCTTCGACATCACCCGGCCCAGCCCACCTGCTCTCGATCCGCCGTTTGTGGAACGCTGTCTCGCGACTTCGCCCGTCAGCGAACGAATCCAGTCCGGGAGAATCCCCCAAACGCACTGGTTTCTTCACGCGCCGTCTTCACTCAAACGCCCACTCAGCGAATAAGTGCGATCGAGATCCCGAGGTCGTTGAAGTAGCCGCTGTTCGCGGGTTCCAAGTGAGTTTTGGTTCATTATCGGATTGTTCTTACTCAATACGTCGTGAATCACAGAGATATGTTGCTGCAGCAAAGCCAGTACGCAAGACACGGCCATTGGCAACGACAAACGTCACTCTGATACCCACAGGTCATGCACAAACGGGTATGTCGTTGCAAGTTGCGGCAGGACAAGAAAGGTTATCATTGCCGGGTGCGGTTGGGCTTGCAAATCAGTCTGTGCAAGCCACTGCAGATCCTTCTTCATGTATTTCCCCATCTCACTTGACCACCTATCACACTAATCATAACTCAAATTCGGACTCGTCCATACAAGGCCGCTGTAACAAGTTCCTCGATAAAGTATGTTTCCCTCGTGGACACTACCACCCTTAGTGCATTGTTACTTAGCCCGTATGTTTTTACACCTCATCCTCGCTTGCAGTCAATTCATACTACTTTTATTCCGTTGGATTTATCTGAATATTTTTGTTTTTCTAACCACCATCCTGACGGAGCACAGCACAGGCTGATGTAAGCCTTCGTGTGCTAGTCAGGATCCCTTTCGGAACGAGTTAAACGGCGTACCCTCGCTCCCTACTTAGTGGCTGAATCAAAGCCGCACAACTGTCCAATCTCCTCCTGCTTCTCTCGGTCTCGACTCTTTCTCTGACGCTCACTCACTCATCCGGGCTGTGCCATCGATCTTCAGACTACGCCCACAGTTCGTTCGAGTGGCACTTCTGTCGACCTACCCCAGAAATGCGCCGAAATGGTGATCCATCGTCTGATGCTGCCCCCAATTCAGAGAAGTCCATGGTCTCCCAGAATCGTAAACGTACATCAGATTATCTGCACCTCCCCCGTTCGCCACCACCATCTCGTCGGTCGTCCTTTTCTAAGCGACACGCCTCTTTCCATTCGCCTAGAGAGGTTCCCCTGCGAGACGATGGCCAACTCTTCCGTCATCTGCACCGACAAGTCCGGTACTCTCACCCGCAATGTTATGTCCGTGGTCGCAGACGCCTCAGGCCGGTCACACTTCAGCACTCACCACCACTACGTCAGAACTCCTTTATAGTCAACAAAGAAATCTCATTTTATGAATTGCGTTGTTTACTATAACCTTAGTTTCCAGCTTAGATATTCAAATCATTCTGAGAGTTAGCCGCATGCGCCTCTCAATACTTCCTATCCTTGTTGAAGGGGCTGGTATTGGTACGTTTCACTTGAGCATGTGATGTCTTACTGACGAGTCTAGTACAGAGAGCCCCTCAAATGTCAATGCAAACATTCACTTCGGCCATGCCCTTGCCAAAGCCAACGTGAATGGCAATGATGGCTCTGAGATGACCCCACTCTGACTATACTTCCGCTCTCGAGCATCGCGCATTTGCTCCTTCAGTAACAATGGCCTCCTCTTCTATTGTTCGCGTCCTTTCACGACGTATGAGTCTTATTTTTTCATGCTGCTCACGACAACTAACATCATTCATAGAAATGCACATGTCTGCACGGAGACATGCCCTGACCAAGTTCTCCATGCCTGCCATGAGTCCCACCATGACCGAGGGTGGTATCGCCTCCTGGAAAAAGGCGGAGGGTGAAACATTCACCGCTGGTGACGTGCTCCTCGAGATTGTATGTTCACCTAACCTTATAATTGTTTCCACTCCATTTCTCATGTCTGTTCACAGGAAACGGACAAGGCTACCATTGATGTGGAGGCCCAGGACGACGGTATTCTTGCCAAGATTATCGTACGTCAAATTCAAGCTTCAAGCTTCCATAGTCTTACTGCCTTGCCCACATTTAGGCTCCTGATGGTTCGAAAAATGTCGCTGTTGGCTCGCCCATTGCCATCATGGCTGAAGAAGGTGACGACCTGTCAGGTGCAGCTCAAATGGCTTCCGAGCCTTCGGCCGCACCCCCTTCCCCGTCCAAGGAGGACAGCACACCTGAAACTCCCAAAGCCGAGGAGGCCCCCAAGCCTACTCCATCCCAGGCCAAGCCTGAGCTTGCCAAGGGCGAACGGATATTCGCATCCCCCATTGCGAAGAAGATCGCTTTGGAACGCGGCATCCCGTTGGCTCAAGTTAAGGGCACCGGTCCTGAGGGACGTATCATCCGAGAGGACATTGAGAAGTACCAACCACCTGCGGCAGCAGCCTCGGCAGTCGCTGCCACCTCTTCAGCACCTGCTACTTCCCCTTCGGAATACACAGACACCCCGGTTACAAATATGCGTCGCGTCATTGGCTCACGTCTCACACAGTCCAAGCAAGAGCTGCCTCATTACTAACAAGACGCTTGGCGAGAAAGATAAAGCTGCTAAGCTGAGCGTCAACGACTTCATTCTCAAAGCCGTTGCATGTGCATTGAATGACGTGCCCGAGGCCAACTCGGCATGGCTTGGAGAGGTCATCCGACAGTGCGTGGAGCTCTTCGGTATTTGCCGAAACCTTATATCTCCATATACAGTACTCGATTGGCGTTCAAATCATATTGTCGTCGAGTCCGTCATCATCCGATTCAACGTTGGTAATCGTAAGGCTGGTCGTACTCACAATATGCATATGTTGACCGTCACTGATTCTCTTAAAGTCAGCATAGCACCCTTAGTACCCCGACGTCGTCGCCGCAACGAGGAAATTCTCAAACAGCAATTTGAACGTTGTGGTGACTTCGAGTCTACATATCGCGAACTTCAGACTCGGATTTGGTACGCGGGTTGCCTCCTGTACGGATCTGAGTCTGTACGGTAGGCTATCTCTTGTGATGGTACTGGCAACTCAGATACAGTGAATATGTTGGTAAATCATCACAACTACTACGGAGGTGACCTGCCACTTTCTTTTTGTTTATATGTTTTCCCTTATTTTCAGTACCATAACTTGCAGTAGACTATGTATGCGATACTGTGACTTAACTTGAGAATTGTATGCACGAGCGACGGGGCTAGTACACGGGGGTCAGCTCTAAATTCACACTTGTCTGAATTAACTTTTGTTTGAGGCCCAGTAGCAAATGGTGCGGCAGCTCGCAGTATTTGCACGTGTTGCGCCTCGAGAGACCCTGCGAATCGAAGCCATAAGTGAATGATCTTGCATAACATTGTAATTGACGCCATGTTCGGTTGATGTTCGGACCCCTCCATATAGACATGTACAATCCCACATAACTGAGGGAACATGATACTACACAACGAATGTGACCTGATTCAACTACCGTACCTTGCTGGTCCTGATAGTGCAATGTCATAACCTTGTCAGAAGCTCTCAGACAAATGTAGATTGGATGACCAATGCTAACGGCGTTGTTCACGATAAAGTCATCATCAGTAAAGTCCAATTTTCTCACAGAGGTCACAAACTTCGGGTCTTGTGACAGTAAATCACAGAGCCCCACAGTTTGCGCAGGTTCACAGCACACAGTGATACAGCGACTCCAGTCCAAATCCACCCACAGACTCGGATTTCAATGTATGATACTACTAGTATGGCCTTCAAGTTGCAAAAACTCACAAGTCTCACACACTACTAGTACCAAGCACAGTGTATCAATAGCTATAGTATTACTAGTATACTCGTACCGGCGCAAAAGTAGCAATACAATTTCTCAACTTAAGTTCGAGTTCGTTTGAGCATACAACACATAGTAACATTCATGGTAGTAACGAAGGACAGCATAAAACAACTATTAAACACTACAAAAAATAAATCAATCAAGCTGAATCATGGGGGTCCGATCACGCGAGATATCCAATGTCGTTCCTGTAAAGAGTTAGAAACCGATATGAGCACAGAGAGCGCATCACACCCACCACACGAACGTGATCCACCTTGTGCGTGAGCGAGACGACTAGGAGGGACAGACCAACCATGCGTATTGCAGATAACCCTCATACATCCCAGGCCAAGGTCTGTGTCGTCTAGTCTCTTCTCAGCGGCTTCCGCTCGGAATTTCAGCAGGCTTGCAAACACCTCATTTTCTTGCATTACACATTCTGCAAGTACCTTCTGAGCCCTGTAAACATCGCGCTTGGCTCTCACGAGATTCATCATGATCCTCGCCTCGGATTCAGTGGGTTCCTGGTCAGACTATGTTGAAAAGTAAGTTGTACGATAATGATGGACGACATGAATGACTCACCATTGCATTCACAGCTTCAAGAACTTCATATAGGTTGCGTATGCCGCTATCATGGTTGTCATTATGATGTCGATCATGAGAGTGAGGGCTAGTGTGGGTAGAAGAAGCACTCGCTGATAGTGATTGCAGAGTACTAAGATCAAACTTGAGCGGCGAGGATAACATGATGCGGAAAGACTGACTCATGGAAATTGCCGAACTACAGTGTGTATCCTCTTTCTCCGCAATCATCATTCTCCGCGAGCATGCCGCCAACTCATTGCCCTTCATGCGGGAAGGAATTCAGGGATCATACTTCCGTTGCTCGACATATGAGCCAACCACGGTCTGGATGCAACACGTGGCTACAAGACTTAATCCAGCTTCACTCCACCCTTCCACCTAGTGAGGATTCGGCAGATGATCCTATGGCAGCAGGCGACATTGGTGAACCTCATGAGTCTTACCGTGAACAAGTTGAAGGAGAGTACTTTGACAGAGGCGGAAATTGGAGCAAGGACTGTGAGGCTGAAGTAACCGACTATTTTCCTGAACCCCCGCTAGCCTTTGAGGAGGGCTATACATTTCTGAGTTTGTTCGACGCCGATGAAAATAGCATCCATCGCAAAACGAACCTATACTATCCATTCAGCAGTTGGAAGGAATGGGAGGTTGCAGCATGGCTTCTGCGTTCGGGCCTGAGCATGGGCAAGATAGATTCGTTCCTGTCGCTGGAGATGGTAAGTTTCTTAATTTCAAACACATTAAGGCAGCTTATTTCAGGGAGCACTTAGATAAAAGATTTGCGTTTATCATTCCGCTCAGCTAAAGAGTTACGAGGTCGAGCTGAAATGCTACCAGGCGGTCCACGTTGGAAATCGCAAGTAATACGTACATCCCATTCCACCAAGACGCTGGTTATTCTCTACTGGCGAGATCCGCTCGAGTGCATCGCCAGTATTTTCAACCATCCTTTATTTCACAACCGTCTAGACCTCACTCCTCGCAAAGTGTATTCCACATCGCAGAAACTGTCTCGGGTATATACTGAGTGGATGACAGGGCAACATGCTTGGGACATGCAGGTGCGTATTATATCCCTCTCGAGGTCATCAGCTCATGTATTCTTGAAGTCGGTGCTACCTCACGGTGCAACTCTCCTTGGTGTCATTCTATCCTCAGACAAGACATGTATCACCGCATTGACAGGCAATTGTGTTGCCCATCCGCTACTTATCAGCCTCGCCAATATTCACATGAATACGCGATTGAAATCATCTTCGAACGCTTTCCTCCTCACTGCCCTGCTACCGGTCCCAAAATTTGTTCATAAGAACAAACGGATGAAGGGCGTATTGCAGGATCGGCTCGTGCATCAGTGCTTGGATATCATACTAGAACCCTGGAAGTCAGCTGCTCGACTGGGCGTCATGATGTCAGATCCGATTGGACGCAGCCATTACTGCTTCACTCCACTTGCTAGTTACATCGCCGATACTCCGGAAGCGATGATGCTGGCATGTGTTGGTGGAAAGACATCTCCAGTGACCATGGCCATGTACAAACAGTTCGGAGATGCCTTTCGCCATGAACCCCGGACAAAATCAACAACTCTTGCACAGCTGGATATTGTACGCTCACACGCTGATCCGCATAACCTCGAGGCGTTCTTTCGTGAAGCGCAGAAGTTCCGCCTGAATGGCGTTGAGAAACCATTCTGGAGTGACTGGCCACTAGCCGAACCCTCCCATTTCTTCACACCTGAATCGCTACACCACATTCACAAGCAGTTTTACGACCATGATGCCCAATGGATTATCATTGCTGTGGGAGAGTCTGAGTTAGATTTTCGGTTCTCGGTTTTACAGCCTACTACAGGTTACCGGCATTTTCATGGAGGCATATCGAAGCTCAAACAAGTTACTGGTCGCTGTCATCGTGACATTCAGCGATCGATCATCGCACTCAGCGCAGATGCAATGCCTCCTGGTATCATGACTTCTGTACGCGCACTCATGCATTTCCGTTATCTTGTGCAATCGCCATGCATTGACGACGATAATCTTGCCCGCATCTCGGCTGCATTGGATGAGTTCCATGCGAATAAGCATGCGATCATCACTGCTGGGGTTCGCCGGGGAAAAGGCAATACAACCATCGACAACTGGTACATTCCCAAACTCGAGCTAATGCAGAACATCGTTCCTAGCATCCGTAGCTCTGGCGTTATAAGTCAATGGTCTGCCGATGCCACGGAACATGCACACATCACGGAAGTCAAAAACCCTGCAAGATCAACCAACAACAATAATTACGATCCGCAAATATGTCGTTATCTCGACCGCGCTGACAAGTGTAATAGGTTTGATCTTGCCATCGGTCTTTTGGACGGCAAGCTGAGTGTTGAGGATCTGGAAGTTGTCCGAGAGGAACACGAAGGTGATGACATTGACGAGGACGCGGACGCGGATGTGGAGATCGTCGCCGTGGAGATTCCATCCAGGGCTCAGCGACCCGATCAGCTGCGTCCTATCACGGATTATTTCACAATCGCCAAAACGCTACAGCACAAAAAGGCAGGATCGATACCCATCCCACTACGCTCTTTCGTTGTTGGGCGCACTGCACTCCATCTCGCATATGATCCTTCTATTAGGAATATCGGTGTCGATGAAGTTGCCGTCATGTTCAACCTGCCAGACCTTCGCCCAGCTCTCGCTGATTTCCTTCACCGCGAGGAGACTTCTGAACATCGTCTTCATGCAATCAGTGGTCCTCGAAGAGCTGGACCTGAAGCTGAACTCCCATTCGATAAGCTTCAAGTCTGGTTCAAAATACGTTTACAAGAAACGGAATTTCACGATGCCCATAAAATTCGCCCAGCTCAAACGTTAAACTGTGCACCACCTAGTGGGCCCTGGACTTCGGGCTGTTATGACACCGTCATTATCCAGACCAACGCAGGGCAGTCATGGCCTACTTGTGGTCTTTCAGGTGCGCTTTCTGTCTCATTGTTAGTGGATATACTAAAAAATGAGCACTGCAGGTCACTCGGTAGCCCAACTCAGACTTCTCATGCGGCCTATTGGCAAAAGTGGTACGCCATGGTCTTGGGAAGATCAGTTCATCGCCTATTTGCAACGATTTGATATCTCTAGCGAACGCGATCCGACTACTCAGCTACATGTGCTGAGAAGATCGAAGCGCTCTAATGGCAGTCGGATGGGGGACATCATTCCAGTTTCTCAGCTGAGATCACCTGTCCATCTTGTCCCCCGCTTCGGCGCAACTGCGGACACGCGTTTTACTGCCTACAACAGCATGGAGCATGCATCTGAGTTTTGGCTAAACTATTTTTGGGACAAAAATAGCTTTTTTGCGCTGTCAGCTTAATTCATACCTGATAAGCAACACTTTCATGCAATAAAATTATCAGTACCCACATAGAGACAGTAGTACCTGTGTTGAAATGAGCCCTTTGTCCTCCCTTGCGCGCAGTCATGTCACCAGCTTGGCAACACGGAAAAACTGTAGATTATGGGATGAAGCTCTCATCGCTGATGTCGGCGCCCAT
>JRHT02000035.1:183252-288863 GCA_011800875.2 Suillus brevipes Sb2 | reverse complement strand
ATCTGGACCTTGAACTTCGACACTTTCGACGTTACGGTTTAGATCCGCGAACTTTGCACAATTCAGTATGCGACTCAGATCCGCCAGAACTCACTTTACAAGGTCAGGCTTTGTACGACCATGACGATTCATCTCTCGTGCGACCCACCACATGCTAGTCGAAAGGTTCGTTTTGGCTTTTCTAACGCTTCTGCGAATTTGCGGTTTCAACTATTTTCACCGGAGGAGCAAATCTCAGTTCAATGAAGTTATCAACACGATGGCTAAACATGCGCAATTTCAGCCAATCCAATGACCGAAGACCACTCCAGGAATCGACAGAATCTCATGACTTGGAGGTGTCCAAGTTGATGCTATTCAATGAGCTGATGAGAGGACAGGTTGTTAGAAATTTGGATATATCATCGTTGGGTTGATGTCGGGAAATTTTGCAAGGGCCGGAGAGAAGTGCATGGTACGTTGAGTTTGACTCTCAAGGTAAATGCGGTGCAAGGGGATAGTGATGAAGGCCACAGCACCGGATTGGCATAGGGAAGCATAGGAATGCAGGCTTGCGAAGTTGTAGGATCGGTTGCAGATGTGAAGGACGTGGGCATACTGTGCCAAAAAAGAGCGTTGGGCGCTTAATCTACACAGCCAAGTACTAAAGCTGTGAAGTGGCGGTAACTGAACACACGCAAGGAAGACGCACCTGTAGAAGACTTGAACAACGACATCCTTGAACTCCATCGAACGCAACGACACTCCATCGCAGCTTTCGTTCCGCATTCGTCTTTCTGTGGACAATTCAAGTGCATCTGGATTCTAAGTAAGTGATGGAATTTGGTGATAAGAGCTGAAATTAGAACGCACCCATTAATTGAATCCTGAACAGGCTGAAACAAACATCATGGATGCCCCTACGAAGCACAACAGTCTAGCGACAATGCCCCTCCGAAAGACCAAAGTAGATTCCCTGAGGGCCATCTTATGCCTGCCGGATAAAAAGCGGATCATCGTCAACAATGGCGGGTCTCTCCAAGTCTGGGACTTGGAGACAGGCACACAGGTTGGAGAGGAATGGGAGGACAAAGATTTTAGGGTGGAACCAATAGCATTATCGCCGGACGGCAAGAAAATAGCAAGCGGGAGTTGGAATGGCGCAGTGAAATTGTGGAACGTCGACACGGGCAAGGTCATCCAAACCTGGAAAGGGCAAACAGATAGGGTGAATTCTGTGAGCTGGAGTTCAGATGGAGAGCGAGTGGTGAGCGGATCAAGCGATGGAATGTTCACAGTGTGGGATGTCGAGAGTGGAAAAACTATCCTTGGTCCAATCAACACACACTTAGCGGATGACGTCCTTGGCGTGCTGGGGGTTTGCTACTCACCCGATATCGATGCCAAGATGATTGCCACCGGTGGGAATAGCTATGATAGGGGGCTACAAATCTGGAATGCCGACTCAGGTGAATTGCTCAAAACATTCAGGGGAGTATTTACGTGCCTGGCATGGACCTCGGATGGAAAAACGCTTATCGCTGGAGGATCAAAATTCGACACAGCCACGTGGACTAAAGTTGACATGTGCCAAAAGTACGTCAATGCGATTTCAGTATCTCCCAATGACCGCATCCTCGCAACCACACCATACGAGGACGAGGACGACAAGCAAGTTGCGCAACTATGGGACCTCGAAACAAATCAACCCATCGGAACTCCACTTCACCATCCAGATCGCGTGAGGTCTGCGACCTTTTCTGTAGATGGAAAGTTCCTTCTTACTTGCTGCCGCGACAAACACATTTACACATGGGATGTTTCCGCTATCGTCAAAGAAGCTGGCCTTCCGTCAGATATTGTAAGCATAGATATATTTCACTTTCGAGAACACTTGTCACTGACAACGCATCCAGCTTGATGTTACACCACGACCAGCACCAAAGATCAAAGGTGCTCGTATACCTCCAGGCTTTTTTGACGATGCACTGCGAGAGGCTAATGTATGTCATCTCCATCTACTATTCAATGCTTTGACAAACATGTCGTCAGTTGCGCATTCGTCTATCCCAATCCCAATCCCATGCCCCGCCCACTCCAACACATCAACGCACCTTCAATCCCTTTACCTCAGTCTGGCGCAGCTCCGAGCCACATGGGGCAACTGAGTCCGCCACCCAATCCCGATCCCGACCTTTCAGCTGGACCCGAAACTTTTCTGGTATACTGCGCAGACGAGATCGATCGGACATCCAGTTGCGAGAGGTCGAGGTCCCTTGCACAGCGGGACAGCCTGTGCGCTTTTTCACTCTTGTTCTCCTTCGCAATTAAATATTTCTCGCACAGAGGAACTATCACGGGGGAAAGGGAAAGAAGCCAGTTGCTAGCTCGTCTCGACCCTCCAATCCTCATACCACACAAACACACAACGCAGTAATACAGAGCACATCGACATCACCTCCAGCTGCTAACACCTCGTCATTATCTGCAGTCACTGGTACCTCGGGGACAATGGGAGCACCTTCACACCCTCATACCACTGCTGTATGGCGCGCTCGTTTTGTGCGTTGGCTTTGCTGTGCGCCTATTTAGCACACCGACAGTCAACATCAGAGATGCAGTCGCAACTACGTCATTGGCTTCTAGAACGATGCTGCGGTGGCTGCGTGTCCGTTGAGCGCACAATGGAAGATACTCGCGGTTCTTGTTTCTCACTGACATTTTCCGTCGTTTTATCTACTCCCAGTAAACGTCCCGCACTTCCTCGTTGTATCGCACTTCCTACTGTTTTCTTTTTTGACAGTCTGATTCATTGACCAATGTGGACCCTTCATGGGACGTATATACTGCTTGCGGTACGTATGCGCTCTATCAATTTTACGTTCAGTTGTTGTCGATGCTCGCGACCTTTATGAACGAACACCGCGCTGAGCGTGTTGCCATTGGTGTGCATATCATTTCTCCCTCCCTGGCCCTGCCATACAATATACTTGAAGTGCTCTGCGTGATGGCGACCTATTTCATGCGTGAAATTTCCTCCTGCTGGATGAAGCACCACAGTCTCATACACCTATCGCACACAGAAGCTGGCCAGGTGGACAGAGCGTGACAGAAGCGGTGGGTGTTTTGTTCGGAGTCGAAGTCGAGAGGGCTGCGGTGCAAAGGTGCGTTATCATCATCACACCACCTCAATAGTTGCACAGACAAAGCACCTAGGCTGTGCCGCGACTGGTGTCATCGTGTTCAGCCCTCACCTGTGGTGGTGTTGTGGCCGCAGTGATAGAATCTCCAGACTTTGTGGCTGGTCTACTACGAGCTATTCTACATTGATCTCCAGTTCGATCACCGCTTCTCACTGTCTCTATTGTGGTGATCTCGTTTGCCCTTCGTTCTTTGGCTGTCCGGCCATCCAAGACTTCGCAGTCCCTTCGAGTTCCAATCGATCTCCGCCCAAGTTCGCTTTGATAACCACTCAGGCGAGTCAGTTAATGCGTTGTATTTAAGAAAACTTTTTACACCTCCTTTTGATGAACCTTGCTCATTTGATGGTACAATGACAATTGACTCACCACCAAGATGCTGATAGTGGATGCCTTCCGCCCACAGACACCACCAAGAACTGGTCACAAGGCGTCCAGTTTACAGTCGAGAGCCAGAGGATCATATTCAAGATGAGGACAATACATTAGATGTGTGAACGCGAACGGCAATGTCTGAATCAGCTGATCCAGGCATCGACTCAACGATCAATGTCAGAGTCTGCTAGTCCAGGCATTGACTCGGACGACAATAATTGACGCCCTGAAAGTTGACATCGATAATTGAAGGCCTGTAGACTGCGTGAGAACGTGTCCGCGTCACAAGGGGTATAGCATCTGCGTCGCTGGTACAGGCGAGTGTCGACTTCAGTATTGAGGTCTGTTTCGAGTCTAACCTTGCGTGTGCCTTGTACTGGTGACTAAGATAATTTGTGAAAAATCATAGGGGCAGTTGGGCAGCAGCAATAAGATGAAATAACCTAGGGTCCGAATTCGAACGGCGAAGATGCTGTCCGCGTCTCGGAAGATCACGTAGTTGATGTCTAATACTCACATCAGTAAATGGATGAGTCCTTGATTATGTAGCCGTGCGAGCTGATGCGGTTGGGCAATTCAAACAAGCCAAGGAAATCTGACATGAGCATTGAAAAATCAATATTGGCTCGGACGTAGGTTGTGAGATGTTCGATATCTACTCACGAGCTTCTGGTTTCGTACCAGCAGACGCATGACAATTGCGATCTTGAATTATATGGGTGAGCGCTTGATCTGAGGATTCTGAGCGTCAGAGAAACGTTCAAACGTTCCTGCATCCAAGCTGAAACCGAATGACGAGCAACAATTAATGTTTTGTCGCCCATCTTTCAGAGTGGCACTTTAGTCGTGGCGGTGACTTGCTGTGATGCAAGAAGGGAGGAGAAGCAAATGCGATGCAAGGAAGAACTCAGGGCGCAATGCACAGCTGCCATGCGGAGGGGGCGTGTTAGGGCACGTATAAGCAAGGCGGCGCCCAAGGGCAATAGTTGCACTCACATTCAAGATTTCCCCTTCTTCAAGTTCTTCGCAGCCCAGCCCTAACCTCTCGGTAAGACCAGAGTCTCGTCTGTGTCTCCAGCGCGGATGAACTGACATTGAGTTTGACCAGGGAACCCATCTTCAAATTTCTGCCAGCGTCAGTGAGATAGCACGCTGACAACGGGACGCCTCGCCTTTGGAGACTCCTCAAGCCCGTACTCGATTACCAAATTTACTCAGAAGAGACGCAGCCATGGCTTCTACGGTGACGAAGGCAGCCGCCACAAAGTCGATTCTGACACCATCGATAACTTTGAAGAGTCACGGAACTCGGATTGAATCCATATCCTATGTTCCAGATGGCCAGCGAATGATCAGCGCATCTTGGGACAGGACTGCTCGGCAATGGGATGTGAAGGCGGGCAAGGAGATTGAGGAAGCGCGGAGTATTTTCGAGGGGATGGCATGGGCAGTGGCGGTATCAAGGAATGGCCGATGGGTTGCCGCTGGTGGTGGACTCGTCGCAGATGGGGGTCGCGGGGAGCTGAGAGCCTGTGAGGTTGAGACGGGAATTGTGAAAACATTTGAAGGACACTCGAATGTGATCACCTGCATTGATATCTCCGCGGACAACACGCGGCTGGCGAGTGGGTCATGGGATAAAACAGCGCGGATATGGAACTTGGACACTGGCGAACTCGTGGCTGGTCCATTCAAGAGCGGGTGGGCGCTGTTCGATTCTCCCCAGATTCGAACAAGCTTGCAGTCAAGTCATATTGGGGCTCGTGTCTGGATTCTGGAAGTCTGGGATGTCCAATCACAGAAATTGGATATCGATGTCAAGGTTGAATCTGATCGAATGGCAGGCACGCGTTCACCAGTATTCTGGACAAACAACAACAAAACCATCATAGCCGCATTCAGCAGGGAACATTATAATAATCTCGCAAGCCTGATCTACGAATTTGATGCATTGACGCTGGAGACTGTTGGAACTCCTTTCAAAGGGCACACCGACCATGTCTCCGGGCTAGCACCTTCATTTGACCATGCTCTCCTCGCTAGTGCTTCCTGGGACAACACCATCAAGCTGTGGGCTTTTGAGTCCCGCCAACTCCTCGCTTCCTTTGACGTTCAGAACCCTCGGATCCTGGTCCTCTCGCCCAATTCACGCCAATTAGCTTACGCGGTAAACACTGAAGATGACTACAAGATCTGCATCTGCGACATTCCCCCCAAAGTCCTTGCTCAGGCCCGTGTACGCATTCTCCCAATACATGTACTGTTCGTATGCTAACATTCCATTACAGAGTATTGCACGCACAAAGTCAAACCTCGATCATCTACTGCATGTACGCATTTCATCCTCTCATGATACCGCTCACCCATTGGTATCATCGCAGTCTCCTGCAACTCGTCTTCCTGCTGGGCACCGCAAACCACCCATATACGCCATACCTACTGTGCAGCGACCTCCGCCTTCAAACGACTCGCAACAACCCGCTTTCCGTCGACTCAGCTCACTTCTTCGCTTCTCCCGCACGAATTCAGTACGCCCTGGTTGGAAGGATCAATCTCGTGATCCCCTAGATGTATGCTTGCTTGCTCTTTTCTTTTTCACATTTCGCATCTCACTCAACACTCGCGCTGCAGTTCCCTGCTACATTACCCTTACCTTCAAATCGCATTCGCGGAGAAAGCGCTCCATCGACTTCCTTACCCGGTGACAATGCCTTTCTTAATCCTACTCGGTCCTCGTCTGGCAAAGGGAAGCAAAAGGCACGCGAACCGAAACGAAAACCCGTACAAGTCGTCAATGTTCCTCTTGGACAAGCTACATACGTGTGTTATGCACAATTCCATTGGGCTCATGAATTCTGATCCCGTCAATCACTAGGCCGATGCTGTTGGTGTGGACGACGGATACCGACCATATGTGGTCTTCTTTTGTCTCAGCTGGTTCCAGAAAAAGGAGAAGAAGCCGGAACCACAGCCAGTCTACGATGACGAACTCGAGGACGATGACGATGACGAAGAGGAAAATATTCCTGTTCCAGTTGCCGTACCTCCTCCCAGGTATAACAATTCTAATATTTCACGTAATTCTTTCATTAACATAGTCTTTCGGGGTTCATCACGAAGAAATTGAATTGAAAATTATGGCCAGTCAGTCACAGCCAGAAGCAGGGCCATCTCGCCTCGCAGTAACTAACAACGTAGAGGCTCAGTCTTTGCCGCTGTTAGTAAAATAGGAATCTCGTTTGAACTCGCAGAGAGGAAATGATGTCGGGCTAGTGACTCTCCAAGGTCATTCTCATGACTGTCGGTGCCAAAATCGACGTGCTTACTGCTGCACCAGTTTGGGTCGAGCTGTCAGTAGAAATTATGTTGGTTCTATTCGCCAGACATCATTGTACTGGCAGTTTGACAAGTATGTCGGTTGGTTATTTGAATGTTGATATGAATATCTTCGAGTGAATGGACGTTGAGTGAATGTCAAGTCGAAGTCGTAACCAATGTCACAGTTTTGAACGTCATTCTTAAAGCACCAAGCGGTAATTAGTTATATCTGGCTTCGAGGCAACATACGGGGAGGTATATAGTCCAAAAATCTGAAATCTCAATGTATCTTCTTGGAAACAGGCTGCACATAAGCATGGCTAGATGCTACATGCGAAGTCGTCAGATTAACGCGTCAATCAACAAGCTGGGGGTACGCACGAACTTGGTCATGCACCAATATGCATGAACACTATACGCTGGTCCAACGGCATGTCCTTGTCGCGAGCCAACGAATGGACTGCTTGGTGCAGCGCTCGCGCGGCTCCCTTGTAATTCATTTTGCCATCTCCGCACAGGTTTTTGTAGAATGCTTCGACTAAGCGCTGCACAGTACTATCATTGACCTTCCATAATGTCCCGACAACACTCTTAACCCCAGCGAATTGCAGGCCGGCCGCTAGGTGTATCACTTCGTCGGGCGTCGCAAAATCACCGACTGCAGTCTCACAGGCAGAAAGAAATGCAAATTCATGCCGAGACAGATCCATTTGGGTGATATCGAGGAGTGAGAGCGGCTCGTCGCGCATGAGAAAGGCTGACATGAAGGGCTTCTTATAGTTTTGTGTCCCGTGGCACGCAAAATGGAGCCACGTATTGTCTTGCAATGCGCACAGTGCTCTCAATTTGGTGGCATCGACGCTCGTTATCTTGGTGAAGGAAACGGTTGGGGGATTGGGCAAAAGACTCCGCACCAATTCCAGTTCAGGCTCCACAAATTTCAAAGTGGACTCGGATGAATGACCGGCTGGGCAATTCTGACCAATGGCAACGAAGGGAACCGACAACGACCTGGCATGACTTCTGCGAGCCCTCATGAGTGCAGCAAGCGATGGAGTGTATGAAGAGATATATTGTTGCGAAAGGGACTTTCCATTTGCCCTGTACTCGCCAGCAGCGTGCAACGGCAAGAAATTGAAGAGGGATGTCGGGCACCACCATATTCGGGAACCTCGTCGTGCAAATGCGCTCAGATTCTCCACCACCGGGAAGACGACGTCATTCCACAACTTCCTCAAAGCTTTTATCAGCGCTGTTTGGTTCCCTTTAGGACTGGCGTCTTTTCCAATGGCCTCTCGGAGTTCGAGCACCAATGTGATGAGTTTCTTCAAATCGGTAGGGAGTTGGATGCTAGTCGGGGGTTGTGTGTGTGTGACAATAATGGCATCGCAAGACGACTCGCTTGCAACGAGCACGATGATAGGCCCATCACGAGCTGCCTCTTGGAGATCGGCGAACACGGGGGGAAGTAGGAAGCGAGAGAAGCCCTCAATATTCCGGATCTCTTTTACGACTCCATTCCAGTCCTCCACTAGACGTCTGTACCGGGTGTCTTCTGCTTCTACATCGACACTTTGGGTGCCATCTGCATGGCTCGCAGGAGGTCTATCAAGGAGGGAGCTCAGGTCTCCGAATCTCTTTATCAGAACCGCTGCGTGATCACTGTGTGTCTGGAGGCTGTCAAGAGGCGTGCGGAGTCGTGTCATCTGGGTCCATATGATAGTTCTGCCTTGTTCCAACAACTCAACAGCTCGACGCACGTCACCGCTACGAAGAGCACACGAGGCAGCATCCACAGCAAGCGTACTTGGGAAGTCCTTCATGGCACTATGACGAGATGATACCGAAGCTGTCGCAGACATGTAAGCGTCCATAAGTTGCATGGAAGTCCCGTACGCCTCAAGTTCAGTACCATGTCTGTGTTCATCAGCGTGGTGAACCCAGCGTAGAGCTGCTTGCAGGCGAAATAGCAAGCCTCCAGGCACGAAGTTTGCTGCTGCCTTGAAATGATGCAGGGCAACATTCAGACTGTCAGTATCTTCACCTGGGCCGCCAGGGCTGCCTAGTCCTGAGCGATGGAACGACAGATAGACGGTAGCTAATGATTCATGGATCAATGATCGACTAGGATCATGTTGCGTCAAAAGAGTCAAGGCAGAACAGAGGTTCTCTCGTGACTCATTGAGGTCTTCGGCACTGCCTCGGTGATCAAAGCGGGTGGAGAGTTGAATCGCAAGAACACCCAATGACGAGGACCGAGCTGTGTGACCGATAGGGCGCAAAGCCAGCGCTTCCCTGGCAAGTGCAATGGCCTGATCCAAGTCTTCGGCATTGCCTCGGTGATCAAAGCGGGTGGAGAGTTGAATCGCAAGATTGTGCAATGACGAGGACCGATCTGTGTGACCGACAGGGCGCAAAGCTAGCGCTTCCCTGGCAAGTGCAATGGCCTGATCCAAGTCTTCGGCATTGCCTCGGTGATCAAAGCGGGTGGAGAGTTGATTCGCAAGATTATTCAATGACATGGACCGATCTGTGTGACCGACAGGGTGCAAAGCAAGCGCTTCCCTCTGAAGTGCAATGGCCTGATCCATGTCTTCGGCATTGCCTCGACGCTCGAAGCGAGTGATCAGCATTATGCTCAGATTAACAAGCAGTTGCCCTCGGCAAGCATGCATGGCGTTGTGGTCCCCCAGTGCATCGTAATAAAGGGATATCACTTCATCTAAGGCGTCGGGGTCGTCTCTCCGCAAACACCACTCTGCTTTGTGAACAAGTTGATTCAGCGATAAAAGAAGCATGGATGCAGCGGACCACTCCTGTCCAAGATCATGTGCGTCAACATGGAAGCCACCGGGGATCCGTTGGAGACCAAGAGTGAGATCAGATGAACGAATGGCTTGAGGAACATTGTCAATTCTAGCTGGGCGGAGATAGATATCACAAACCAGTAATGACGACTTGCTGCACTTCACCGAGGTGTGTCTCTCCAGGGTTCTGGGTGTGTTCTGGATGGCTTGGCTCCTCACCCAAAGCTTGGAGTGTATCATCGAGCGGTTCTGGTGCGCAGTCTGTCGGAAAGCGAAACAGCAGAGTAATGCAGAAATAAAGCGTAGCCAGAATTACTTTGGAAAAACATTGGTACGTGTTGAATGAAGATAGAGGACACATACTGTTGACGACTTGTAGCATCTCTCTGATCACGATGTTTGTATGTCCTTGGTTCTGGGGGCTTTCAGGGTGGCTCAATTCCTCTCCCAAGGGTGGAGGGTGGTCACCGGAATGGCCAGGGACGAAGCACGACATGTCACTGAGGGCTAGATACTAACACTTGAGAATAAGAAATGTGCTGAACGTCACAAAAATCGTGCAGTACTTATAAGGTCCTGGTATATTTTAAAGGACAAAACCACAGCATACATGCGGCATCCACACCGCGCAGCAATGTGCTGCGCCAAAAGGGATTTGGGCCACACCTTTGCGTGAAGCAAAGCACTGCCGCAATAATGATATGTTGGCCACCACCACGTGATCGAGAAGACAAGTTATCACTTGAACTTGTATAGCCGGGGATGAGGTGAAGTACCAAGTGAGGTTCTGTGAGGTTAGTACTTCTGTTATGACTGGCGCACCGCGCATGTCAAATTTATGTAAGTTCGTTGAACTGAATGAAAAAGCTAGAGTCAAGCGCTTACATGTACAACTTGCAGAGCATTCCAAATGGATTCATAGCATGGTACAGTTAAACATTGAGTGAATTCAATGTGAGCTCTGTCCCGAGACCCGAGTCCCCACTTTCGAAAATATACTGTTAGCATCTGCGGGGCTTTCTCGAAGAGATACGGCTCTGAGTTACAGTAGTACATTGCGATAGCGCACATCCTCGTTCGAAACAGGCTGCATAGCCGGTATGTATCATGCCAGCTTCGCACTCGTCGTACAATTGTCGACGTGCGAGTATGTTTTGATAGAAACATTCTCATCACTGCCCGTACTCCAACGACCAGCAGCAGCAGCAACATCACTGCCATTACCTTCATTCCATCTCTCGCTGCCTTGTACTCTTCTCTCGGCTCCAGCGCCTGAACCATCCAAATTGAGCCTCCTGATGAGTACCTCCAGAACGCGCCCATTCCACACGGGGCATAAGTGGTGTGCTTCCATAAGCTGTGTTGGATGACAGAGCCGTTGGAGGGTGAGGTGGAATGCGCAGATCCTCACACATACCCCGCTCGCCATCATAGATGCAGGCGGGAGGTGTAAATTTGATGTCCATGGCTTGATCTCAATTGTGCGCTGATATGCGTGCCCGAGGGGACTGTGGGACGTTCTAAAGAAGACGATAGGGAGGCGTAGGATAGTCATATGAGGCTTTAATGAGTTGTATTAGCTATGCACGAGTTCAATGGACTGGATGACACTTGCCGTACTTTTGTCCCAACTCACCATCCTGCACCCTCCCCGCCCATCGGGTTTAGGAGAGACGTGCAGACATGTATTACATGCAAACGTGGACACCTCCTCATAGGCGGGTGCTGACTGCATGCAAGGGTGAGAGCGGAGTGCATGAAGAAAGGGTAGATAAATATATCTGTAGAGATCAAATTAGGAATGGAATCGGAAAATACGAGCTCGTAGTTTTTGAGCAAGGGAAACTCGTGAATATAGTCAGCAAAAACAAAACAGTCCTTGCGAGAACAAAAAGAACCCGGTCGAAAAAGCAACTCACATAGACACCCCCATCCACGCTGGCTGGTACACCTCGCTATCATACAAGCATTGCATTTACCGTGAGTACATGAATGCGTCTGGGTTATGGCATGTGATGAGGGAGAGGGGTTGAAATGGTCGAATGTAGACCCATAGGTAATACGGAGTCGTCAGGTACCTGTAAGGCCTGAAGGTGTGCGTTCGCAAAATCCCGAACACAGTGTCTACACATCGTCATTCAATATTCACACACCGGCGGTTTCAGAGTTTTACTTCAGGCAAGATTTTAATTGAAATGTTAATGATAAATTAGCCATTTGTACCTGGAATTTTATCACTGAAACAATGGCAAATTTTCACAAATGGCAAAGTGACAAAGCAAAATAACACATTTCGATACCAATTTGAAGTCCATCTGAATGTATAAAATACTCAAAGTTTGCTTCTTTCAAAAATGTTGGCTCAAATGTAAGCTTTTACAATCCTATTTTTCAACGATAAATCCAAAATTTCGAAGCGTAGAAAAATGTTCTACAAAATGTTATATAATAATGCGGGTTTTGCCACTCCAGAAAATTTTGAATTCTCCCCTACATTGAAATGACGCGATGGAAAATGCAAAATTTCAGCAATGGGAAATTGTAGTGGGCGATCATTGCGTGCTCGCTGGGCATTCATTAGGTATTCGTCGCCCTGATATGTACAAAACACAAGTCGAAATCCAAGTAACTATCCAAGCTCTCGCTAACCACATTCTTCCCGTCCGGAGACAACACTACGTAACTATACGCTTTACTTTCATCGTTTCTCTATCAAGATCTCAATCCTATGATTAACTGTGAGACTATTGCAACGCATGTCGGAGAGAGGGATACGTACACGACACAAAGACAAGGCAACAATATGCTGTGGGGAGAACCTCCACCGTGCGAAATGCGACACTACCCACTCAGGCATGACCACTTCAAGATGATCAGCGAGCGCCGATGAGTGTAGTTGAGCTGGGAAGTCAGGATAATGGCGAAAAGGGTCTGGGTAAGAATGCAACGGGAGGTGCCGCCGCACAGCGAAGCCCACTCCATTCTCGGTCCTGAAAATATACTTGATAGTTCCTGGTGTCTGGGTGTGCATAACGCCGTCAGGATAGTAGAGGATCAGGCTATTGCCCACATGAGTGGATTCACGGGCATAGACTGATCCCTTGTAAGTTATGCGAGCATGCAAAACAGCTCGCTGGACTTTGATGAGGGATCGGAGGTCTGCTGGAATATTTTCGTTTGTTGGAGGAGGTATTGGGCAATCTTCAGTAGCGTCGACCGTAGGAGAAACAAATCTGTCAAATAAATATTTCACATCCCTGAATACGGGAGGGCAGGAAGGCCGGTTCAGCCAGTACTTCAACTTCGCAGCCTTGATGTATGAGGCAAGGAGAGTTGATTCTTGCTGACCTTCATAAGAAGCAGTGTTAGAATTCCATCACGACAAACAAAGAAAAAATGTTACCAAATATGTGGTTGATTGGCAAACGCTGCAACTGCCCAATGAGGCGCTCGTATGGGAAGCACCACCATGACCGCACAGGCCCAAAGAGCTGCAAATAATCCCAGACGTGCAACGCCATGTGGCCATTAGTACGATGGGGTGCATGGGGATGTAGAATCCGTAAGTCTCGCATCCATGCCACAATGTATCTGCGATATGCTTGTGCTCGAGCGGCTGTCATGAATCGCAGGCATGCGATATGAACCGCAGAGACAAGGGACATGGTGTGATCGAGGATGGCACGACGATTAGCTGCAACTTCTGAGGTACGATGTTGAGTTCCTTCGCCCCATAAACTAACCAGCGCTATAGGCAAGTACACAGTCGTCAACGTGCGCCATTCATCTGCCTTGAGGGTTCCAGCTTTTGCTTCTCCAAAGTTGTATGGGACCGATCTTAACGAGGATGGCGTGTCTGTTGTTTGAATGACATGAACAATGCGTTGCATAACTTCAGGGGTAGTAATGCGCAATTTCGACGATTCAGTAGTGAAAGGTTTTGTTCGACGCTACAAAGCGTATTAAAGCAGCAGGTTGAGAGGGTGTACGAGAACGCTAAGGAAATCACATACCCAATCAATAAGCGATCTAACCCAGTGGGCCTTGTAGACCTTTTTGCCAGGGTGTGTGACGTTCGGCCCAATGCCCAATTCTACCGACACAAACTGAAGGCATGCAGCCTTCTTCGAAGAAAGCTTCCTCTCCAACTCGGCCATGTGAGTCTCGACGAGCTGAGTGTCGTTGCCCTCGAGGTCAGGTACTGCTGCGATAAGGAGGATGTGAATGGACTTGACAGTCTTGACGTCTTTCTCACAGAAAGACTCAGGTTTGTTAAGGTCAACGTCGGGAAAAGAATGATGAAAAGCAGGGAGAGCATCAGTCTTTCGCTGCGCCGAATCAGCTGTAAGACCCAAAAATTCGCGAAAATGATCGTGCGCAAGACCCTCCAGTAGACAATGCATGGTATCAACAACCAGTTGACGAGAGGGATCCCAGTACGGTAGTCTCCAAAGCGTCGACCATCGCACCCCGTGCAATGCAAATAACTTGTTGCGTTCAGCGGAAGTGCCAGCATTCTTCCACAGCTCAGCAAGGTGACGCATTTCGTTCTTGTCCCGAAGTCCCCAATCTGCAGAATGAATATCCGTTCTACCACAAGTCGATCTGTGCATGCAATGGCACGCAGTACAATAAAAGTGACTGGTTGGACCAGCTAGCTGGGCGGCCTTTCTCGCCGCCGGAAGGTCGCACACTAAGCATGCTATGGCGCTGCGCGTCACCCGGCCATGTGCTTGGAGAGCTGTGCGGGAGAAACGTATGCCACATTCCCAGCTTTTTACCAAGTCGTCAACCACGGGATCAAGGAAGTGATTTAACTGGTCTCCCGAGGGTTCTGAAGGTCCCGGAATGATACCGGCCAAGTACATGTTTTCTGGCTTATACCGGATATCGAGGGGGAGGTTCAAGCACGCACAGGAGATTATACCTGTGGATGTCGATGCATTCTGCTGAAGATTGCCTTCAATATTGAAGAAATCAACATTGAGCGTAAAGGCGAATCGACCTTCGCTGCCTCTGTCGACAAATAATGATTGCGTGGGACCCTCGAAACTGCGAAAGAAGTCGGCGTCCCAGACATCTTTGATGATACGCGGTGGCGCGCTCCCAATTGACGACAATAGATCATCACAAGGCTTATCCATTATAGCTTCCATGTCGGGACGAGACAGTAGTCCAGCGAGGTAGTCATGGAAGTGGTAATACACGAAAGTTTTTATGGGTTCTACTTGTCCAACAGGGGAGCGTTGCAGTAACGGCTCGTTACAAGGATCATCCTCAGGTCTTGGTCTGTTAGAACAATTAAGGGGGTAACGCCCATCACTAGTGTTGGTATTGGCTTTTGGTCTGAAGGTGCAATTGCACGCAGGACAGACCGCGTATGTAGTGGTCTGGCCGTCAAGCTTGAAGCGTGCAAGGGCAGCATCCATCGTTTGGGGGATCTGAGAGAGTGTGTTTTGTCGACGAGACTCGGAATGGGGGTTTTGTGCATCCATGGCAAGACTCAAAATGAGGGAAAGGACGCCCATCAAAAACTCCCCGTGTCTGCGACCAATGCCAAAAATGACAACGGAAACAGCTCCTAGAAAAAGGGATATTTGGGCAATCTCGTCGGAGTAGTCGATGGGCAAATCATAATGATGCGCTTGCCTTCATGTTAGTGGGAAGGACAGAATATAAGAATAAGCGAAACTCACAAGAATCAAAATCGACTGGTTCAGACGACACAGGAAGCCCATCCTCCTTGCTGAAAAGGATTTGTTGCATTTCGTCACATGACGCCTCTAACTGAGTCCTGCGAGAGATGATGAAGGAGACCTTGTGCTTCACTTTTGCGAGGGTCTTGATTATCGCAGCCAGTTCATTACGGATGGACCGCAACACGTCACGAGACGCTGCACGAGAAAGTTGAATGCGAGCCCTTTCCATCCGTGATTCCATTACGTTCAGAGTTACTTCAGCTCTTGACTGACGCTGCATCTCAGCAGCCTGTAGGGCGTGGGTGATGTGTCTTTGAAACCAACAGTTAGCGTATATGAAGCGTGTGATATATGTATCAGACTCACGTATCTTTGGCAGTGAGTTCAGCATTTAGGTATGCCTTCCCCTTGTCTTGTTGGACTTCCGAACGCGAAACCCACAATTTATGATGACTATCTGAATCATCTTCGTTGTCGGTTAGGGTGATGGCAAATAGTTCAGCGGCGAGATCGTCCACCGGCGTCGACATGTCGGACTGATGCATCGGGCGCTCTCGTTGGAAATTTTGAGGGGACGGTGCCTCGCGATCTGGGCTGGGTTGGACCAAGGCTTGACGAGCGAGAAGAAGTATAGAACTTTCACGTTCACATGTCGCAGTGTCAACAGCATGCGCCAAATGCACATGTTTAATGGCGATGGGTAAGGCTTTGCCACCAGAATTTCTAGGCACACCGTCCACTCCAACATCGCAGCATCGTGCACATTTGCAAAGAAAAGTCCGACTGGGCATCTAAATAAGCTTTAGATGACGATGATCAAGTTTGAGACTACCGCTGCTCTCACCTAGATGGGAATACGACGTGTTGACAGTGACTTGTGTACCGGGGAAAAGAGTTAGGATTATATATAGAACTAAAAGGCAACCCTGTAAGGAGACATCAATGCCGCACAGCGCCCGCGTGCTGGGCACTTACCTGTAAGAAGGGCGAGAGCGACTGACCAAAGTAGTTAGCCTTGAGAATTCATGTACAATGAACACTTACGAAGGTGCTAGCGCCGTAATTGTTGTTTGATCACAGCGGATAGCGAAGCCTTGGGCCGAGCGTACTGCTTCGGGTTTTCACTTCGATGATTTTCGGTTCTCCCTGTGGCAACTACGTAGTCATTTTATTAAGTCTTGTATAACTATGCTACCGACTAAAACTATGCTACCGACTAACGAGATACAGTTAATACAGCGTTCATACAAATACATGGTTAGAAAGAGAGTCATGTTAACCGGGAGGTAGGCCTAATGTAGTGAATGACTACATAATCGAACTCCGCCGCAATTTCAGGCTCAGCGCCCACTTCTGAAATACCAAAGTAAATAATGTGTGATCGATTTGTATTTTCGTCGTAGAGCACGTAGTCCTCGAGATTTGTGGTCTGTGCGACCGTAGTATTTGAGGGAAATAATAAAAATAATCCAACTGCAGCAGGAGCACACACCAGCCAAGTCCAGCGTCAAACTCTATCATTATCAACAGATGCAGATACAACGATGTTGAGCTCCAATTGAACATAGTGTAGTATGTACATACTATGTACTACATGCGATATGTGCGTAAAATCTGAACAAAATGGATAGGGGTATGCAGATGCAGATATCAACTCAGGGACGCGAGTTCATCCAGGCCAGTCACCGAGAGGGTCTCATCGTCATCAGGCCCTCCATTGCCATCTTCCGACACGATGTCATCTAGCCTGCGTCTCTTGCCAGTCGGGGTTACTTCTACCCGCGAATACAGCACTGACTTTGTTATCATGCGAACTGGAGGCTTTGTGAAGAGTACTGCTTGTTCCACGGCAGGGTCTTGAGGCCAGCCAGGTACTTCAAGGTGCTTGTCGTAAATTTCTATAACAGAGTCGTGTAAGTGCATGATCTTCATCCCCATCTCTTTCTTGTAGGCAAGAGACTCCGATATGAATTTTTGTGCAGCCGAGTACAGCAGGGGATCCCTATCCTGTGCCTGCAACAACACGGCCCAGAGGTTTGCAAGTGCGGCCTGCTCCTGTTCTGGGATCGTAGCGTACCGATGCGAGAAAAACACACAAAGTTCAACGACGAGATTGTCGAGCGACTTGCGACCGACAAACACATCCTCCGGAAGGTTGGTTCTCGTCATGAGCCAACCCTCTTTCGAGGATCCTCCGTCAAAGACCTGCGCCATGAGTAGTGTCTGGTCGACGATATCCATGTAAGTGCTGCTGTACTTCAAAGCCGTCCACAGAAGGACGTAAAGGCTAGATTCAAGGTCGTCCTCGACACGGTGAACGGCACCTGAGTGTGAGACGAGGAAGGCAGACATAAATTGCCAGGTTCCCTTGATGACAAAAAATTAGAAAACATTAAGTTAATAGATGCGATGAACATACCGTGCGGTTCTTTTGTCGAGGACCTTGAATGGTGATTAGCTTGGCTAGGTCCCAATCGATGAGGATGCCAACGCCCTTGTATATGACGACGTTTCCAACACTTAGGTCTCGATGTAACACCATCGCAAGTTCATATGCGTCCTTGTGAGCTGCGTATATAAATAAGATGAGGGTGTATTACTTTGCGGTTCCAAAATACGTACCGATCAGCGCGTCACGAATGGACTGGACAAGTTGACGAGAGCTCTCAAAGCGAGTCAACTTCTCACCCACAATGTCGAGAGCCAGGCGATGAAGAATGTGCGGAGTGATAGCCGAGTTGGGACGCGCCCATGCGGCGCTTGAAAACTTGATAGTCTGAGCGTATTGCTGAGGGATAGAGTGAGGTACGTCATGACATGCAATGCATGTTGTGACATTGCGAACTTTGTGCGACTTCAATAACTTGTATGTCTCGCCTTCCGGGAGGATGTCTGGTAACGAGACCCGCCAAGAGTCCTTAAACATTACGACCTTCTTATTGAGAAGATCAAACGCAGGACACGTCCGAGTCCCGCGGCCAACGGGCGGAAGGCCTTGTGCAACAGGTTGAGGAATGATCAGTGTCAACATACCAGGGCCATCAACAGCGGGGATAGAAACTTTGAACATGCGCTTGGTGTTTGGAAGGTTTAATTGCGACCTTGCGAGGGCAGCCTCCTTGAAGCTAGCGAGAGATACGGAAGTATCGATGCCACGCAGTTCAGGCGATGCTCGCGCGTAGCGGTGGAAGAAGTCGGCTAGATATGGCTCAGTGTTGTAATTGATAACGCCGGTAACAATAGCACCCTCCCGATCCCATCGAATGATGCGAGCGCGATCACGCACGATCAGGACAGAGAATGCATGGGAACGATATTGGGCACCAAGTTGAGCCGCAGCATAGCTCGTAATTTGTCCCAACGTGTCCATGCCGTTGTCGGTAGGAGATATGATGCTATCGCCAACTTCACGGAAAGCGTCGTGGCAATTGCCCCATTTGAACTCGATGATTATTTCTGCCGTGGAGATATCGGTGCCACATGACGTTGTGTCGGCATATACGCAGACATCGGGCTTGATGCTGAACGTGAATGACGAACAATTAACCAAGTCTGCTTGGCTGTGAGAGTCGATAAATGATAATTGAGGAGCGAACGATTTCATGGTGTTGATCTGTAGTTGAAATATTAATAAAATCTTAATGTTACAGACGCCGAGGATACTCACAAAAGGCCGATAAGCATGCTGCTCATCAGCAGCAGATAATGTGCTGCTGAATGTGCCAGCAGTGAAGGCCGAATTGAAACTTGAAGCATCATAATGGGGTATCTGGGAAGTTGGTAGGAACTCCTGGAGAAATTCCTCGGGTGGCATTGGACCGACGATATGATCTTTCATCTCGTGACCCATGGCGTTGACAGTGTCGACCCGACATCGTGTAAGAGTGGTAAAAGGTAACATCGTAGAACTACCCAATTTAATGGGAGTGTCAGTGTCAGTGATATCTACAGGCGGAGGCGGAGGCCCCATTGGTTGTGCGATAGGTACAGGCGGAGGCGGAGGCCCCATTGATTGTGCAGCAGGGGTATCTGTCCCACCAGCAGGCAACTCTATGATATCACCTACGGCAAGGAGCATGGTATTGGTAGATAACTATGTACAGTGATATCGGTATGATAGTAAAAAGCGGTCCGTGTAAGCCGTAAATGTATCAGAAGGAAAGAAAAGATCATTAACTAGTCAGTCATCGGATCTTTATATAGTGAATGACTTGAACCTTGGTCGGATGTTTCCGACATTAAGGCACCAAGTCTAGGTAAATGCCGATGAGCCGGTTGTCGCACCACCCACCAATGAACGTGCTTACCATGGGATCATGACGCGCACGCAATGAATTTGTGACTGTAACGGAACTTCCTCAGAATCTCACTCTGCGCATTGGTGGCGAGGGTGGCGCCATTCTGTGATCCGAATGCGCTATGAAATTTGACACCCAGCGCCCGCTTATCAATTCTGCATCTGCATTCTATAGAATAAAGGGAAGAAAAGAAGTCAAGTAACAAAGGAACGAGCTGATATAGTGAATGACTACAAATTCAAGCTCCGCCAGAATTTGCGCCCGCTTGTGAATCATTGGCGGGCGTTGCCGGCTGGTGCGAAAGTAGGTGTATAAAACATTGTAAGTACAGGTACAGAGGTACATATCTTTGTAAGTAAGTATCATACATATCATACACTATCGTACACCGTGCAAATAAAAACTTCGGATAACCGATTCTGAGGTGCATAAACAAGTCAGGCGGGCGTGAGACAAATAATGAGTTAAATGGAATCGTCGGAATACAGTTTCACAGACAGTTCAACATCAGCAGCAGCAATGTTACGCATAATGTGGACGAGATCCCCAGTAGTGAGGTTGGAGCAGCCTTGCATACTGACACGTTTGACTAGAGGAAAAGCCGCGATCCACGAGGCAGATAGCGCCTGAAGTCACGATCAGTTGAGATATTGAAATAGTGCTTTAACAAACACATACCAACGCATCTCCCGCAGAAGCAAAGCACGATACTGGAGCGTCTGAGGACCGGATTGCCAAGTGTTTGACGTGGACTGCTGACAGGGTACCTGGGTAAATCATCGCTGAATGAGAATGGCTCTGGGGAGGCAAGGAAAGATCGAGATATCTGATGCTGCTGCAATTGCAGACACATTGTAAGATGGTGGTGATGTAGTCAGGTGAAGCGTCATGAGCTTGCAACGAGAGAGCGAGTATGGCGAGGGTGGGTGATTTACGGTGACTTCGGAGGACTGGGAGGACATGGGACAAAGGCCCATCCAGCATAGACATCGATAATGCCAAAGAAGTGGTGACTCGATGGGCCCTCCAGAGACAACCAGGTCGCGGAATGACACCAAGGTCATTAACGCCAGGATGACGGGCCAGGAAGCGAATGAGCGTAGACGGCGCGCAATCAGCATCTACTCGGAGTTCGACGAGAGTTGGGATGGCCAAGTGCTGTAGGAGTCTGTCCCAGTGCGAGGGGCTGAGTTTGATGGAAGTGAGCCGGAGCTTTTCCAGAGGGGAAAAGTGGATGGTCTGGATCGTGAAAGGAAGGAGTTTTGGGGAAAATAATGCCTGTGATGATGCATCAAAGGATTTGAGGTGGTTTCCGCTCCCATGTCCCTGAATTCGGGTGAGTCCAGTGACGGACGATGGGCCAATGCGATCGCAGAATCCCATGCACGTCAGCTCTTCGCAGCCGGAGGCACGGATAGTCTCGAAGACCGAAACGATTTGAGGGAGAGCTGAACAAGTAAGAATGTTGAAATTCCAGAAAAGGGTTATGTATCGTATCGATTTGTGGGGCACAGACTGGAGAAAGTGAGAAAATGCAGAGAGCTGCATGGACTGTACATCAGAATCCAACCAACACAGCATCATACGGGGAGGGCGAAAGGTATCCATACGTATCCAAGTAAGCAAAACGTCAAAATTGTACGAGTCTAAACGAATGTGAAACATGTCTTGCGGTGAAGTTGGGAAGCCCCGGTTGACGAAGAAGAGGGGACCGCCGATTTCTCTGAACAGAGAACATACTTGGGTAACACAGCGCAGATCTTGCGTTCCTAGATGAGCGATGATAGTAATGAGAATTTCCGCGGGTAGGGACCACATAAATGCCAGTGTGCTACAAGGCTCATAGAGTTTGACGCGTTTGACTGAAAAGGGATCTAGTACAGCATCCGCTTTACGTTTCAAAAAAATATCAGACTAGGGGCGAGATCAGCGGAGTCATTATATATACGGTCTTGTCGTACCGCCTCCCTGTACAAGCGCTTGGTTGAGGGACTTGTAAAGTCAGTATTGCGACGAATCATCGTTCTGGGCTATAACTTTGTCAACACGATACATATGTTAGAAATCGGGATGTACCATAGTAACAACCAGGCTTATGTCGCCAGTAGAATAAGATTCCAGGAGGCGTCGCTTTCGTGGGGATACCGAGTCGTCCTCAAATTCAAATTTACCCCTCAGGGGTGCTTTTGTTCTGACGTCCTACAAACAAGCAGTTAGCGGGTGCCTATGTACACATGAAGGTCTCACCGTGCCGGAGGTGGTTGACAAGGTAGCCCTGGTCTGTATCTAAGAAATGTGTAAGTCACCAAACGGAGGGAATGAATATATGGAGCGGACCTCACGAAACATTGATTTCTGACCAGAGATGTGACTTCTTGAGTTCCTCATCGCAAAATAAGCTAGAGGGATTGAAGATCTCGAGGACCTTCTTTAAGTTGCTCGAAGTTATTGTTCCAGAAGCGAACGTATTGTGTTATGGTCCGTAAGGTTTAAGATGCGTTGAATCGCCTGTAAAGCGACCGGCAAAAAGATCACTTAATTACAGAGGGGATAAACCAGAGCCCCCCCACAGAGGGGATAAACCAAAGGGAGTACAATCGATGAACTATAGTAGCTATGGTACGAAATGAAGACTACCAACACCGATGTCGGACATTATAAATTCAATTTTTGTCAAAAAACAAAAACAAAAGTTCTAGACTGCCTGAATGCAAACCGTAGGACTTTCTTTAAAAGATACATTAACTTCTCAACTGCACTACTCACTTATGCCGTCTACGTTAACATCACCTGGCAGTAAAGCCGCCACAGGCCGTGCCAAACGCTTCAATCCATATGATCGGCCCTCGCCACACGTTGGGGCGTCGAGCGATGAAAATTCGGAGAGACTCACAGCACCTCTGATGAGGAGGTTTGCCATGTGTTTCAACGAGTACGACGTTCGTCTGGGACAGGAGACGGTAAATGAACATGGCGTGTTCGTAATCACTTAACTGATCCCTCCCAGCTAAACTCACAACTCGTGTGGATGGGATCCGCCATGTCGATTGACGAACCCAAATCACCTGGCCGAACCTTGGGAAGTGTGCAAGATGTTTCAAACCAAAGTCCTGATGTAGCGTGCAATGAGGTTAGCACCGAAGTCCCGCCGACAGGATCGTGGACTTACCGTGTTCAATGCATTTCAGGTGCTGATCTCGATTGACCAACCCAAATCACCCGGCGGAACCTTGGGAAGTGCGCAAGATGTTTCAGTCCAAAGTCCTGATGTAGCGGGCAATGAGGTTAGCAGAGAGAAGTCCCGCCGACAGGCTCATGAACTTACCGTGTTCAAGGCATATCAGGTGCCGATCCCGAGGGCCAACATTGCTAATGCCATCAGCGACAGTCAGGCTGTAGGGCACCTGTCTCCGAAGAAAAAACTTGTCCGCGGCCTACAGAAATCAATAAACAAGTACCTCAGTCGTCACTGTAAAAGGGAGCATCGAACTACTGACCTATTACGCGAGCGCATCTGTGCAGCACTCGAGGGCGTATTGACGGGCATGGAAGTGAACGACATTATGCTCAAGCGTTATTCCAGGGGAGCAGATAACCACAGAACAAACGACAATGTACGACAGTGAATTCGCTTCACAGTGATATCTGTTGATCATGTCCATTAGATACTTCGCACCGACGACAATTTCATCCCACCTGTTGCACAGCACATTTGGAACAGCATGAAGTGCGGTGTGTTTCTCCTCGAAACAACTCCAAGTGCGAGGTTAATTTGCAGGCAAGGTGCGTTCATGGACCTTGATGCAGCAGTATGGCGGTCTGACGCACCCGCACTAGGCTCCCTTGCTGGAATGCCAGGAGGATATCCGATTTAGTGAGATTGGATCGAAATGTGTATAAAACGTACTAGAATTTGGGAAAATGTATCACATGTACCATCAAAAATGAGTTACCAGTGACGATCTGCGGCTACCCTCGTAAATTGCGATGCCGAGTAAGTGCGCACAATCACACTACTCTCATTTCAGGTATGCACTCCAGGTATGCACTCCTTCCCACATCTATGCGACAATCAAAATCAGAAGGAAAGTGTAGCAGATGAAGAACGCAGCCTAATATAGTGAACGACTGCAAAATTAAACTCCGCTGATCGCGTCAGCGCCCGCGTCGTAATCGTGCTGAATAGAGCTGGCAAGCCTATTGTTATTGTAAGCGTCAACAGACTAGGTAAACGAATTACATCGAGAGAGTTGGGCGGAAGTATAAGTACATACAGAGTTGGGCGAAAGTATAAGTACATACAGGGTTCAGACTACTAGATTTCATGATCACTAACGGGAAACGATAATTTCCATCCTCTGAAGCTTCTTGTCAGATACTGTAAAGGAAGGAGGTTGGTCATTCAACCATAATGAATTATATAACGCCCTTGGCAAGCCTTCGATTGCTTTACGAGAAGACTCCCGGTTAGTGTTGCGAAAACGCTTTGCGGGTTTGCTTCCACGGGGAGTGAAATTCGCAGCACCTGCCAACCGTTGTTGATCGATGATGTGCATCTCGTGACTGACATCTGCTCTCCACGACATTTTCTTCAGCCGAAATACCTGGACATCGCCATCTTCGTGCTCACTCTCGTCAGAGCTCATGCCATCTTTGCCGAGAGTCTCCACAAGAGAGTGTAGATACGCCCATACGGCCTGGTCGTCCTTTCCAGTTGCTATCCTATCACTTAGCAGGGCCGACGTAACTTTCTTACGAGTTTCGAACTTCTGGAAAGTAACTCAACATTCTTCAACTTTTCAAGGCACAACAAAAGACGACTGACCGTCGCCCGGCGAGTGAGGACCCTAGTGAGTCGCAATCACTCGTTGGTTTGATCCACGAGTCGATCTTCCACTTCTCGCATAGTCTCACGAGTGCCGTCGTTGAGCATACGAGGCTGGGCTTTTCTCCAGGAATTGCGGCATTGATTGAATTTTTTGGTGATATCGCGTATGATGGACTGACGGGATCTCGAGGCCCATTGGTTCTTCTCAAACATGGAAGTATACTGGGAGCAGAGAATATCAATTACTTTTTGGTTCCACTTGGAATTGTGTGTAGTCGTCATATCCCAGTGCAATTCGAGAGGGTCGGGACCCGTGCCAGCTTCATGCATAAAAGACGATATGGCTTCGTGCGATGCAGTAACATGAAGCATATATTCATCATCTTTCGCAAAATGGAATGTCGTGTAAAATAGCTCCCGAACATTGGCCTGACACGTCATTAGTAGCGTCACTTCTGTCAGGAAATAACATACCTTATTGGTTCGGCGCTGGGCATCAGTGAAACTCTCGACAGGGGGCTCATGGGTTTTGCGTTTCGATTGAGCTGCCCCCGGGCGCGTTGCCTGCGACTGAACCTGAAGAACTTTTGCAAGCGCCTCAGCAAGCATGCCGACGGTGGCACTCTGAATCGGGATATCGGCTAATAGTGAAGTCAGGCGGGGTACAGCATCACCCTCGGCGCCAGTCTGAAGTTCCTCGTCTTCATCAGAAGATGATATTTCGTCAGGAATCTGAGGCATAGGTAATAAACGGAAATATACGACAGTGACTGAACTTACCATCGAAAACCCAACAATATTCGTGCACGTGGCGACAGGTCTTTTACCTACAAGATGGCGCCATGAGGGTGGGGAGGACTTTGCGGTGTTTCCTTGTCGCATTTGGCTCTGTAAACATATCAGGAGAGCTCCCCATACGAAGATGTCGGTACGCACATCCAATGAAGCGATCTTGGCACTATACTCAGAAGAGAAGCGGGCTAACTCGGCTTCTTTCTCGGCCAACAACTTTTCTTTGGCCATCCTACCCACGTATTGAAAGAAAGCGTCTTTCTCGGCTAATAACGTATCTCGTTCTACGCACGCTTCTTGTTGTGCTTCACGCAGACCCAACGTCATTTGGTTCTGCGATAGAAAGTCAGAATGTTAACTTCATGGGGTGGAACCCTACCTGGAATTCGGCAAGTTCCTTGCGATGATTTTCATTCAATAATGTAACGGCGTCAGCTTTGCTACGCTCAAGAAATTCCTGGTGTTCCTGATACTGTGTGACGACGGATCGCAAGCCCGATTCTCGCGAGCCGGCATCGATCTGAAAATTAGTCAGTTAAGTATGAACACAAAGAGATGTTTCATGGGTGTACCCGGCTTTGCCGCATTCGGTGCAGAAGTTCGTGCTTGGAGAACTGCAGCTCACGCACGTCATCCCGCAGCCTGGACGACTGATCGACTTCTTTGAGAAATATTTTATTAGGCTGAATATCTATTAGCTCAGAAAATCAAAGAAGTATCGGTGACCCACCGGCTGGTCATCGTCACCTCTCTTCCTACGAGCAGGCTCCCAGGGATTATCAAATAATTCCATCGCGAACTCTTCACCGAGCGAAGTAGCAGGCGATAATGAGGTCACTGACGGACGATGATCTAAACTAGCCGAGGCAGCAGGCTGGGGTGGATACGTATGCATGGTCGCTGCTGGACGAATCTCGTTCAGAGGGTGAGACTCCACAACTGGGGCGACTGGATCCTTGTCTGCATCATCCAAAAAATAGGACATCAGGCGAGACATGGCAACCCCAATTTTTCAGTAGCGCACATTTTATCTCTTGAGAAGACAGCTCACCTAGCACCAAGTACTGCATGACAACTCTATTAATAAACAACAAGGCAATCTAACACAATTGAGGCCATGTAACTTAGTAAATCATCAGATGCTATCAACTAATTCAAATCGTTCTTCGATTGCGACTACCTCCATTAGGAGTTCACATTGTGCGTTCGTGATTTATACTTACTCGTATATTATTTCGTATGCTTTTGTCGCTGCTTCGCAGACGTATTTTTAAGCTGCATCTGGATAACATCCCCAATTGGCCAACAGCCCTCATAGTCATCAAGTTCCGAAAAGCTACAGAGCACCTGAAAAGAAGTCAGTCTTAAATAGATGTAGAAATTCTAGGATGTACCTCTGTCTGAACTGCAGTTAGCGCGGCGGGGGTTTGGGATGTCTTGCTCTTGCTAGTGTTACAATGTTTCTGGATAGAAGCGTGAACGCACTCCTAATATCATTAATTTCAAGGAGGATCTCATCGCTTAAGTGCGATCTCACCTTGAACGTCTTGAAGCGGTTGGTATCCCACTTGAGTGCACTTTCCAAGTTGTATCCACCACGATTAGGACGCCCTGCCTCACCATCTGGTTTGGGGATTTTAAATCCATGGGAAGCTATGGATGACAAGGAAGAACCCGTTGACAGCGGGCTGGTCTGCTCCGCAGAAAATGAGACAGCCTTGGTGACTTTGGGGGCGGGCGAACTAGAATAGATGGGCGTGGCTGCGCGAGATGTGGTAGCGAACATGGGCGAGGAAGTTGAAATGCGCCTTGTGAGTTTACGAGGGAAGAATATCATCTCTTCTTGCCAAGATATCGAGATGAGCGATGTCGGAGAACAAAACATTTCTGTATGATACGTTAATAATGGAAGAGGCTGGGGAGGGCCTTCAGGCTCATAAAAAGGAGCGACAGACACAGAGGATGAAAGCATGACTAACCTGATGCAACCTCAGCCAAGAAGAAGTTTATATGGAGTGGTCTAGTCGGGTGTAGATCGGACGCCCCGCCCACCAGGATAACGTCATTAGGCATAATATCGTTATCCATTGTCATCTATTGTTATGGAGCCAATCATGTCAGTATTAAAGCCCCCTTCAAGATATCGATGGACTTACAACGACGCCCCGAATGTTTTTACTCCCCACCAATCATTCCAACGATTATCGCCTCGATGGACGCCTGGTCGGGCATAAGAATGCCATTAATTGCTTAGCGACCTCTCGTAATGGCAATATGTTAGCAAGCGGGGGCGAGTTCGATATGCATGAAAACATATAACCTAACTCACCAAGTACTAGGCTGTGACGGAATGAGGATCTGGGACCTCAAAAAACGAGTTCAGCTCCCGACTCCACCTCAAACCCCAGCCGTTCAAAATCCAGCCAACCCGGTGACTTGTGCATGTTGGATTACCCGCCACGAGGCAACGCGCGAAACGCTGTGTTATGGCACTGGACTTGGTTTTATAGGGATTTGGCAACAGCAGGGGGAAGGTTTGCAGGACTTCGACGTAAAATTGTCTAGAAGGATCGGAACGGGTAAGGAGATAATGTGTCTCACATATGACCATACCGGGGATGACACTCGAATTGCGAGTGGGACGCGCGACAGGCATGTTCAAGTATGGGCATTTGATTTCAAAGGACCGTTGGTACCCATTTTCAGCGTTGAGCTCGCTACTACCATCCCACGCACCGTGAATTTCAACCGTACTGCAAGTAGGAACATATTAGTTTTCGGCATGTATGATGGTGAGATGTAGGTGTTCATACCTACCCAACCGCTATAAATCTGATATCCCATTTTAGTCATACACTCAGGGGCACAGATGGTGTTGTCATCGCCACAAATAACGCTGGACCATTAATGTGAGTGGTATTTATATCAGTAGTCAACCAAACTATCACTTACCATATCAATGAAGCGGGCATGCTTCAGTGGACACAGCTCAAACACTATTCCTGATGGACAATGTCATGAATGGGTTCAGCTTACATCGCCTAGACGATGCAGTGTGTATCCGTACCTATAACACCAATCCAGTCAAGACATTCCCAAAGCAAGTTGTTTTTGGGGGGAAGGCTACCCTCGTGGTTGGGGGTAGCGACACAGGAGTTATTTACGTTTTTGACAAAAACGAAGGAACGCTGAAACAAGTCTTGCAACATGCTGACAAGGGTCGAGTGCAAACTGTGACGGTACGCCATTTACATTAACTAAAAAAAATGATCCGACTGATAGACTGCAAGACATATGACGGCACACACCACAGCCTAATCTTCGGGGCAACATCTATGAATGACACAGAACCGACCATCTCCATCTGGTGTCGCAAACAGGACAGTGTAACAAAGTCAACGAATGACCGTCCTCTGGAATCCGCGCTGAAGAACTTTGTGCGGGGAATAGCCCAGTTAGCTATCGCAATGGCACTAATAGCATATGCCAACAGCGTTGTCATACATCATAAGGAAAACTGACCCACCTTGCTGCAGGTCCTCCAGGTCCTTGGAACCCGCAATACATCACGTATCTCATTGGCGCCACTGGGAAATGCCTGGCAAGAATATTTGAAGTTTTGGGATCAACTGCAGGACCTGACAAATGATGTTCGTCTCTTAGTAGAGAAATACATTGAGGATCAGAAGAGAAACGAAGGACTCAAGGAGGCGCAAAGCTCAGTAGAGAATGGGAAACATGCCAGACGAGCCGGACGAGTGAAGCCCATCACATTGGGCAGTGAGAAGTTGCGTGATGAGGACATGCGCGCCGTAATTCTTCTTGGAAATTAGACAAATTCATAGTATTGTGATGAAACAATGTACGCACAATGGAACGAATCAGTTCGCACCGATAGTTGTCGCAGTTTATTGGCGGGCACTGCACCGTTTGTAGAATCTGATCGTTATGATGAGGCGCATCACTCAGCTTATTATTATCAATATTAAGCCAAACCAAATGTTCTTAATATTAACAGATTGAGCAGGCAGTTCATTGAAACCTTCGACAAAGTATCTTACTTTCTACTGCTAAATTACACAAGTACATAAGGTCGGAAAGAAGAGAAACCGAGTCGAAGGACGCGGTCTGATATACAGAATGACTATGAAATTCAATCTCAGCCTGAATTCATCTCAGCGCCCACACCCGGCGGCGGCTGGCTGGGTTTGAATTCGTAGTCATTCTGTATATCAGGGCGTTTTTTTGAAAAGAAATCTCTTTCCGAACCCTCACGTAGCGATATATAGGATATAGGATAGGATAGGATATTCATTCAATGACCTAACTTTAGCTTACACTGTATATGCGAGGTGGGCGGGGCTTTGGTTCCAAGTCTCAGCGCTCAGCGTTGGAGGTCCACAATGCCACACACTTTGATGTGGGTAGGCGGGCCTTCGTTCCAAGTCTTAGCGTGCAATAATAATATTGTTCTCCGTATTTGCTAAGCGCTCCCAAATTAGTCGTTCACTATAAATATCGATCCTTCACATCAACATATCTTCTTTCCGTCACCACTACTTCGATACGCTGATAGATAGATATCATACATATCATAGTCTTTAGATTGAACGTACAGACAATAGAGAGTGCACTATGTAAGCTTTTTTGTTGCAACAGATCAACTATATATATTCAATTGCTCGACTACAGAATGTCCAAACGCGCAGCATCCGTTCATCATGATGAGCCTACACCAAAACGTGTCAGGAATCACGAAGGTGAGTCGTCGCATCATGTCGTCTACATTTTCTCTTAGGCAGATAACACGCAGGGACGAGAGCGCCATCGCCGCTGGCTGATCAGGGCGCATGGTGCATTCTGGAACAGTATCTCACCACCGACATGACCTACCCTCAAATGGAGGCGGCCTTTTCTTCGTACTTGGGCGATTGGTACAATGTGGACGATTGGGGGGATGCTCGTGGCGCGTTGTTCTCCGGTGACGGTGATGATGGGCTCGCATTGTCAAATCTTCTCGCCTTAAAGGCCAGGCATGTACCTCAGTGTGCATCCGGCTCATTGAATACCATGACCCCGCAGAAAGATTCTCCCTCATTCACGTCTGCACCAAGGTCAGCCAGTCGCTTAAAAAGCGCACCCGTCCGAAGAGTAAGAAATAAATTGTATTTTATTACGACTTTTATCTAAATAACAAATGTAGCCAAAAAATCCCTTCATTGATGATGAAGCATCTGATGAGGAGGAAGGGGAAGAGGAGGAAAACTCCCAGGCAGGGAGCGACGATGATCCTTCTGTGCGGTCGTCAAACATTACACGCTTACCAGGACGTCCATCGGCCAAGGATAGGTTAGCCGTAGTAATCGATCACCTATCCAACCGGTACGAAAAGAACGCGCCAAGCACATGCCATAGAGCGGCCTCATCCTCTAGTGTAGTCCCAAGCAGAATGTACCTTCTTCATGTTCACAGTACGTGTATACTTTAGTGACCTAGCACGCCATTGACTGTACCGCAGGATCTGCTACACAACGTGTCGCTGAGCATCTTAGAAACAATGGATTTGCGGTGACCGTATCACCTTGGACACCAAGTCAACTGTACGCGATCTCGGATAGCCCTAGAACAATTGCGACATCGCTCAACTTACTCTCATCCTATGTGAAAGAGTATATTCATATCTCGGAGGAAGAACAAGCAGCAGTCGAACGTTCACGCCCCAAACTTCCCAACCCAGGGTGGGTGAAAATAACACAGGGGAAGTATAAGGGCGACATTGGCTATGTCTTCGATTCCGAACAAGCGAATGCCTTTGTTTCAATATTAATTCCCCCACGCGACTTCCCTTATGACATGCCTCCGAAATCTGTGGCGCTGCTCAAACGAGCTTCCCTCCCGAATGACAAGACAGTGTCCGACATCCTTCAGGACGATCAAGTTGTTGGATGGTCGTACAAAGGAGAGCGGTACTACATGGGGCTCTTACAGAAGAACTTTCGCCGCGACAACCTGGAGCTGGTCGCCTCCCCTCATGCTAACAATATTCGACTACATCTGCAATCCGGGTGGGACGTGCCTTTCTTCAAGAAAACTCTGGCGGCCTTTTCACTGCAATTCTTGCGTGTAGGTGATTCGGCCAGGTGTATGACAGGAGAAGTCAATTCAGAAATCGGTACGGTCGTCTCGATAGACCATGTGTTGTGCTCCGCACGCTTAGAATTCACCATCGATGGACATCAACAAGAACTGGAATTTCGACTCCAGGATATCGAGCGTGTCTTTTGGGTCGGCGATACGGTCCGGGTCGTGGCGGGCGCATACACAGGTTTGGAAGGGTACATCCTTGAAAAGTCCGACGATATATTTCACGTGTGTCAAGATTCCACTAATGAAGAGGTATAATTAAATATAACAACTTGTAAGCCTGTCTGACATTGCATATTGCATAGGTGGAAGTATCGAAGTACTACTTAGATCGTCGCCCTTTAACTCACGTACTTCAATCCCGGCTGCCGACGCAGTCAAATTTCGACCCTTTTCCCGAGTCTGAATCTATTCAAATCGGAGATGAGATAGAATTGCGTGCGGGAGAGCACGTGGGGAAATGTGGGATTGTGGTGTGGTACCCTATGGGGGGGACTATGCTGTGGTTCCGGACTAGAGGCGATATCACGGACCAGCTGATCCAGGTCCCCGCAGCATGTGTACAGCGCATTCGGCCCTTCAAGACTCTCCGATTCTCTAAGGAAAGAGGTTACGATGTTAAGCCCGGGGACGTTGTAACTGTCGCCCGTGGGCCAGAGTTCCAGACGAAAGGAGTTGTACAAAGTGTAGATTTTCCAAACGCACGCTTAACCCTGATATCTGAGGGTAATCGTTCACTCGTAAGTACCAGAATTCTGGTTGGGTCGAGCGCCCCTGAGCTGTGACAGGTTACGGTTCCCATCGGATTCGTCATGAAAGTATCTGACGCGAACCCGGATTCGTTTCACCATATCATTGGGAAAGAGGTTTTCGTTATTAAAGGTCCTCGAAAGGGTTACCGAGCCACGCTATACCAGCTCTCTCACGAAGATTGCACCATTTCTTTACATGGGCAAGCGCGCATCACAGTCAAACGTGAGGAGGTTGCTACTAGGTGATTGCAGTGCATATTTTCTTCTTGATCTTTATTTACAACTGTTCAAGGTACGGAATGAGGTTAAACGGTTCAATACTCGAAGGACCGGATATGATTTCTTTCTGCGACATGCAGAGGAAATCGTACCTAATGCCCCAAGCTCGCAGCAAGACCCCTCCACCTGACCCTGTAGTCCCATCCAGTATAGATCCCAGCTCCAGCGAGTGGTCCGACTGGTCCAACAATGTTGATTCCACAGATAGCGTCAAGACCAAGACATACAACCCATGGGTTGCTAACAATGCAGAGGACATCGAGGACGCCATTGCAGACAGAATGGAGAAGCTCCGAAACGGCAGTGAGTCTTCAATGTAGGATTATGAACGTTTGACTTATTTCAATACAGGCCCGTTACCTTGGTTGATGAACAAAGAGTTCGCGTTGAAGTTGACTCAGTATCATGTGGTTTTGAAAGTTTCACCAAGTTTCATGGGAGGCAGGCTGCATAATCGCTTTGTATCGACAGCTTGTCCTGACCCGTTTTGCGATGACAACGGACCCACACCCGATGGCTACGTCGCGGTATTCTGCACATCAAACGGTGCCGGAGCCGCGCTCCAGCACTACCATATCGCTGCCAGTGATCTAAGCCCAGCCCCACCGCGCAAAAAAAACCAACAGTGTCTCATCCTTGACGGCGATTCTCGGGGTGAGATCCTAACTGTCGCGAAGTGCAACATGAAGAAGAACACTGTTGAAATTGTAACTACTGCTCATATCAGTACTACTCTTCGGTTTGATCAGATATGCTTGGTGGAGCAACGTAGATTCCGATAGACATCTATACCCTGTACTCGTCAGACTCCCTGTACCCTACGATAGTCTATACCCAATATGAACGCCTAATGAATGCCTGATGAATGCCCGATGAATGCCCAACGAATGCCCAACGAGTGCCCTCGTCATTTTTCCCGTGCTAAATCTACACGTTTTATGTACTCCATTTTATCTTGCAGAAAAACTTCATTGTGCCGGAAGGGGAAAATGTTCATTTTTACTTGATATTTTAAGGAACATTTTCCCGCGCTCTCAACATGGGAGATACAAAACTTTATATTTGTTTGTCATTTGTTATAAACAGGAACTTTGGGTTCAGATTGGACATAAAATCTGGCTCAGAATGGTTTATTTTGCTTTGTCATCTCGCCATCTGCCAAATTGTGTTCTTGTTTCAATGTCAAAATTTGTAGTGAAAATCCATAATCTTCCAATTACATTTTGATTTCAATCTCCCTTCAGGCAAAACTCCGATACTGCCGATGTGTCAGGGTTTCTCACACTTACTGTCAGGGTATTTACTTCCCACGGTGTACACAGTGACTCCGGTACCAGTGCTCATCCGATTCAACTCGGATCATGACATCTCCGAAATCTCGACTACTTAGTCTCGACAGTTGTATTCATGCACCATGTGCTTAGAACAAGCACGAGAAGGTAATGGATCACATTCGGATGACATGCATGAGAGACTTGTTCTACACTCACATCAATTCTGATCTACTCATCAACACTAGTACAGTGCGCGCAGCAGGTACCTCACCACGGAAGGACGGATATCGGCATTGGGCATACCATTTTCAGACCAGCCAGTGTAACTTTGTGTAGGCGCCCTTGGAGAATTTTTCTCTAGGTTTCAGTGCGCCTCGCAGGTTCTTTTCATGATGTGCCACGGCCTATCATTATGAAATCGATGAAATTATCGATTCATCACGTGTCTGCTGCTGCTGAAGCCGTAGATGGTGTATGGCAGTCACTGTGGCAAATACGGGGCGCAGTAACTAGGGTGAAGTTCCCTTTGTTGCACTTCGCATTCTCTCGCCGGCATGGCTCATTATAGCACTGACCGTTTCATCCAATTGCTGCCTGTGCCACGGGTTTTGATACGCCGTGTGCCGCATGCCGCATGGTGTCTTCATACCACATGCCAGTGAGCGCTTGATAACGCTACGTTATAAGAATAACTGACTCAGTGGACTTCGTGGTCCGTGTTGTTGTTGCCGGTTACATTTTCTAACCACCATGTCTGACGCGCAAGTAGAAGTCGAGAAACTTGGCGGCGGCGGCAGCAGCAGTAGCGAGGACTCTGGTTCTCAGCGCGCAGAAATCTTTGAACGTCCGACGGGATGGAGGGGATACTACCACCACCCAGTGACCCAGGTTTCGATGTTGGGACTCGTGTGTTTCATGTGTCCCGGCATGTTTAACGCGCTCAGTGGGCTCGGAGGTGGAGGTCAAGTGAACACCAAGGACCAGGCCAACGCTAACGCAACCTTGAACGCGACTTTTGCGTTTTTTGCGTTCTTTTCTGGGTATGTCAGACCATCACTGCCATTGTTGCCTATACTGACTATTGTTATCGTAGTTCGATTAATAACGTGCTTGGTGCTCGACGGACCCTGTTGCTTGCCACCTGGGGCTACCCGTTGTATATCTCTTCCTTCCTGTAAGGTGCTTTGATATCGAGCTATAATGATTAATCATTCTCAAATATTGCCTTTTAGCGTTGTCAACATTCATTCTGGTGCAGGTGCTTTTGTTGTCGCATCCGGTGCCATCCTCGGCATCTGTGCAGCTTTTCTTTGGACTGCGCAGGGCTCGTTGATGATGTCATACCCCACTGAGGCTCAGAAGGGCATGTTCATCAGTATTTTTTGGACCATCTTCAACCTTGGAGGGGTTGTCGGATCTGCTGTCGCATTTGGAATTAATTTCAAGAGTACGGTGGGTGAAGTATTAAACTTGTAAATGTGTCAACGCTGATATCCTCCACTGTAAGGCCAACAGCGGTAAGGAGTACAATATGGCTATCTCAGTCCGAAACTGACTAATCTTGTATTTAGTTGGCAATGGAACATATGTAAGTCTTTAGATCCGTAATTGCAAACAGACATTGACGGTGTATTAGGTTGGCTTCTTGATCCTGACTCTCATCGGAGTATTTCTCCCGCTGTTTATGGTGGACCCAGACAAAATGATCCGCACGGACGGAACTCGCGTGAACCTGGTCAGCCACCCATCCTGGAAGACAGAGTTTTTCAGTCTGTTCGTAGCCCTGAAGACCGACCCTTGGGTTATATTCCTTTTTCCGATGTTTATTGCCAGCAATTACTTCTACACCTGGCGTTCGTAATTTCATGTTAGGGTCATTGTGGTTGCTGATATTTTGTGCAGAATTCAATGATTACAACGGCGCAATATTCACCATCCGTGCCCGGGGTCTCAACAACTTCATGTACTGGACATCACAGATCTTTGGATCCATCTTCATTGGTTACTTCGTCCTTGACCAGAAGAGGGTCCGGCGCAGAGTCCGTGCCTTCTACGGCTGGATCCTCGTGTTTTTGATGGTTTTCATTGTCCACGTCTGGGCATACTTCTACCAAAAGTAAATCATCTTACTGCACTGCATGTCCCAAATTCACATCGATATGATCCTTAGGGCATATACCAGGGCTGAGGAGGTTGCAAAAGGTGCTTACAAAATCGATATTTTGGACACGAACTACGCTGCCCATGTCTGGCTCATGATCTTCTATGGCTTCTTGGATTCGATGTGGCAGACATATGCATACTGGCTCATGGGCGCAATGTCTAACGATCCTGCCAAGCTGGCCGTGTTCACTGGCTTTTGTGCGTATTAACGACTTGAATCGAAATTACGAATTCGATACTGATCAAGAACCCACACAGACAAGTCCCTGCAATCAGCGGGTGCAGCATGCGTCTGGGCTGCCGACGGTGCTAGTGCTCCGTAAGTTCTCGATCCCTCCATTTTGCGAACGAACGCTAGATCGGTGCTTTTCTATAGATACATGAACATCTTCCTGTCGACGTGGTGCCTTACAGTCGCTGGCATGATCTTCGCAGCACCGATGGTGTATCTTCGCGTTACTGACCACACGGAGCTTGAGGATGAGACTCTGTGAGTGTCCATGATGGCTGATGAACCTGTTACTGTTATTGACCTCTATGGCAGGATGCAAATGGCGGGCGTGGAACAGATTCAACCCCCCTTGGTTGCAACTGCGGAGAAAGCGTAATGTCATGACACCAATGTATTTGTTACGAACAATTCCTCTGTGCTTTGATTTTTTTTGGTTTTCATAATAAAGTATCTAATGTTATAACAGTCAATAACTTGTCTTTCGTTTGTTGCATATTTAATGGTGATTCTGCTGTCGTTAAGTTCAGGTCATCCTGACATGCTGAGATGTTGGTTCCTTGAGACAGTACCATTGGACACAAACTTCGACTTCGGACGCGCAGCTAAGTATGAACTCTTCACCACATTGACACAACACCGTATATTACAACTCGTGAAAACATTTGTCTATCGCTATCACACATGACCAAACCGTGGTACCCATCACACCATTGAGGTATCAATACCACTTCAGTGCCCGCTCATATCTGGGTGCGGCTGAAGTGAAAACTAAAGAAAGAAGTTCAACCAGAGGAATCAATACAGGGGGAAATCAACGAGCTTTAAGCCCGCATTTCGTTATCCCCCAACCTTAGTGCCCAAGTACCCCTCGCCCTCCGCGCCATCTCCTTCGCCCTCCTCCCCAGCCTCCTCCCCATCTTCGTCAATAACCCTCTCCTCCTTACCTCGCCGATCGTCGTCACGCTGCATCTCGTCCCGCATGACCGCGACGTCCTGGTCAACCTTAGGGGCGACTCTGTCGATTCCGGCCTCCGCAAGGGAGACGTGCATGCGGTTCTTAGCAAGGTGAGCGGAGCGCTTCGGGGGACGCTTGAGCCGGCGGCGGGCAACCATGACCGGAACGGAGCATCGCTGATGAAGTGTCAGGATGACAAACTCGTAAGGGTGTGATAAGACTTACTTGAATGAGATAGTGTGATGTGGAGCCCAACAGAATGCTATTGAAAGGGTAACACTGGTTTAGTGGCGTGATGAGACCATCGTGTGCACTTACCCCTTGATCTGACCTAAACCTCGGGACCCCACAATCAGCATCGTGGGTTCGTTATAGTCAACAATATCGAGGAGCATATGTCGTGAGTTTTTCGAGTGCCATGCTTGGCAGGAGACGATCACGTTCAAGTGCGTGCGTTGCAAGAGCGCCGTTGCTTGACGGACGAGGATGTAGGCAAGGCCTTGACGCTATGCGCCGAAGTGAGTTTGGAATGAAATTGATATGAGCGCTATCTTACTTCTTGCTGAGAACGAAGTCTGGTTGCACGGTCCGCTGGGTTGGGGATCGGCGGGTCAACTGTAGCATATGAATCAACACAATGTGCGAGTATATGCCAAGGTGCCATTACCTTTACTCTCGTTTTCGACAACCGTAACGATGAGCCTGTAGCACAAATTCGATAGTGCACCGCAACAAGAGTGAGAACACTTACAGATGATCGCCGTCTCGAATGACTGTACCAATACCCCACTCGACAGCATAACGACTCTCCTCGCTGAGGTCACTAGCAACTATGTACATTCGCCTCCGTCTTTCTGATGCCTCTGGATTGCCTTGAGTCATGGTGATCGTGCACCTATCACGCTGGAATAGCGGACGAGCAGTCTTCAAAGGAAGAGTTTCATGATGCCGAGACTTCTTTCGCTTGGGGCCCCCACGCTTGCCCTTGATTGAGGTGAAGCTCGTCCGGTTCAGAGTAGAAGGAAAATAGGGTTCGGGCGGCACTATGACATTGACGCCTTCACCCAATGGGTCGGGATCCATAGTGACGTCGTCGCCATCTAGATCTCCCGTTGACATCTCATGGGCGGCAATAAGCGCATTCTGCTCCGTGTTCCTCTCTGTGACAAAATCAAACATGCCCCCGGCGTCATCGCTCCAATCATCATCTTCATCTTCTGTTTCTTCTCCAGCATACTCTGATCCTGAATCCGGATCATCCGTGAAAGCATTACGAGGTCGGACGGCAAGCGTGCGTCGTGAAATGACGGAGTCACAGTCCGATTCCTCGAGGGGAAGGGGAGTAGGAGATGCATCGCGATCGCGGGGACGGAAACGGCGTAGACTGAAGGGAGATGACGAGCGAGCACGAATGGATTCCTTAGAGGCTACAGATGCTGTATCCTTATCTTTGTCCCTGTCTTTTGTATAAGACGGGAGTACAAAAGACGAGGAGCGAGGTTTCCGTTTGTTTGTGGTGCGTCCGCGAGCTTCCTTGTCTTTATCCTTGTCGTCATTGGTTGTCGTGCGAGACAAAGAGAGTGCGGAAAGACCCCCCATCATGGAATTAAAAGATATCTTCCCAAATGATCCGGGGGTGCGTGAGCTCAATTCAGGCGATTTAACGGTAGATGCCAAGGATGGTGATGTAGCAGAAGACGACGATGCGGCATCCTGTGGCGAAGTTTGCTCATACTGCTGTAGATGAGAAACAGAGGAGTGAGGAGATGAATGCATGGAAAGCATATGAGATAAGGAGGAAATGGAGCTGCGTTTGGGTGTGCTAGGCCGCGAAGTCTTTGAGCTTGACTCACAGCGCGATCCACTCGCACCTAAGTCCGCAGAATGGTATGTCTGCTCGCTCAGGACGTATCCCTCGCTGGGCGACGCTAACCCTGTGTCCAAGTGTAGGGCTGGCCTGGGAACTTCCTTGGCACCGTCCTTCTGCAGACCGTACCATGCTAGCCAGCTACGGCGCCTTGGACGTATGATAGGCTCAGCAGTGGCGGACATGACCAACGCAGCGATTGAAATGGTTCGAATCAAACAAAGGAGGGCGCTTACCTGAGTCGCAAGGAGTTTCCTGAAATTGGTAGCTACGTCGTTCGAGACTGATGGCTAGAAAAGGCGAAAATTTCGTGAGGAAAACTCTAGAGGAAACAAGAGCATTACAGCTTCTTGGCAGACATTACTCACCAGCTTCGCTTCTTTTCCCCCGCTCATCCTTGTCCCTGCACTAGTCTCGCCTAGAACCTAGATCCACAGATAAACTACACCCTTGATGAGTTTCTGACAACGCCTATCTGCCAGTTATTCCGCGTTGGTCGCTGTTACGGTCAACGTCTATTGTTCGCGATGCGGCAGTGCAAAGGGGATGCCTAAATTAGTAAATCCTTCTACGCACGTGGCCTCCCCAAATCATATACACTTTGCAATTTCGACACGACTACTTATTGTCTACGTTGCGAGGACTGACACAACTACTTAATGTGTGCGTTGCGAGGACCTTTGACTCATTCCTTACAAGCTCGCGTTGGCAACTTTTCCAAAAATTTCTTCCAAGAATGCATCCGAATTCGCCGATCGACCCAGGAAATCCTGTTCCATCACATGAATCGCTATTCTCAGATCGGACAAAGATGCGACGCACCTCAAGCGAGTCCGTTTCATCCCGACTACCTCCCACCAAGAGAATCTTGTCCCTGTAAAGCTTACCCAAAGCAGGGTTCAATGGATCCTTCTTGAAAACTGTCGCATACATGTCCGCAGCAAACACGAGGGAGTACGTGTACCTGGTTATCACGTTCGCCCGGTTTCAGTCGGTGGTCCAGCAAATACAATTATCACATGACTCACCCATAGTACCCTGCATCATAGCCGCCGACGATATGTCCAAAGGTGCCTTGTCCTGGCTGGGCTTTGCCCCCTTTCACGAGTGAGATTGATTCTCTCAGATCATTCCAGAGTTTGGTATAATCTGCTGCCTCTGTTCAATAGCATGTAAGCCCCGCAGCCTAAAATCACAACAACGCATGCATCCAACCTTTATCCACGTGCACTTTGAGATCAAACTTTGCAAAGAACAGCTGCCGAAGGTAGAATAACCCAACGTTTACGTAGCGGCTGTGATACTCATCATGCTTTATTCTCGAAAACTTAAGATTTGAAACACACCTCCTTATCAGCTTATCTATCAATTCCGGCGACAGCGGTTCCTGTGTCTTGTAGTGGCTAGACATTTTCTCGAGCACTTTGGGCTCCCAGCACCTGCTCCATGCCGTTAGCACTCTTCCGATAGCACAGGATTGGCTATGACACGTGCCAGTTTTCGAGCATTTGCGACGGCGCCTCAACAAAGTCTCTTGCTACGGATGTACCGTGGAACCGCGCGTACTTCGTCCGACTCAGTAATCCATGGAACACATGGCCCATTTCATGGAAGAATGTCGTTACGTCGTCATGTCGCATCAGAGCAGGCCGTTCGGGCGTTGGTTTTGCGAGATTTGCCACCATTGCCGTCAGCGGGTAGTGACGTTTGCCTGATGTTAGCTCATAGCCTGGAAGAAGACCCCACACGGCTGCGTGAGAGTACTTTGCAGCTGGTAAATGGAACAAGGTTCAGTAAGGACAAATACAAATATAAATGAAGCTTCGCGTCCTTACGGCGGGGAAACAAATCCAGATAGCAATATCCTACAAATGCGGATTCATCTTTGGCATCCTTCTCCCAAACAGCGAATTGTTGCACTTCTAGGGTAAAATTTTAGACAGCTGCAAATTTATCCAGTAGATGGTTGTCACGCACCTTCGTGCCAGACATCTTTGTTATCGTTCTTGATCTCAATGAACTTGACTCCAAGCAGGTCCTGGTATATATTCAAGATTGTGGGAACGACGACGGAGACCGGGAAATATTCCTTCACAAGAGATTCGTCGAGGTCGAGTGTCTTCTCGACATAGACGCGGTCATAGTACCTGTTATGGCACCAATGAGCGAGGTCCCATAGCACTGATGGATGTGGTGATTTACCTGTAATCCCAGATGTAGAACTCGCCATCAAAAGGAAGTCCGCGCTTCTCATGTTCCTCTTTCTTGAGTTGAAGGAGAATTTTGCGCTCTTTCTCTCCGACAGGGCGCAGCTTCGCCTCAAGATCATCTAGGAACTAGGGTGCATGCACATTAGTTTGACAGAAGTGATTAGAATTCTGTCAATCACTCACGTCTTCGGCGTTCTTACCAGACTTGACCATTTTCACTTCCGTAATGTAGTCTGCCCATGTGTCATAGCCGAGCATCGCGGCAATGCGCCGACGTAGGTCAAGCGCCTTTTCAAGTAAAGGCACATTTTGTTTGAGTCGGTCTTCATATCCTTCTTGAGCAGCACGTCGCGTGCCTGGATTATGTGCAAATTTGAACTGAAATGTTACTCAAGTAAATCAACAGAAGCTTTTAATGATACCACATACGATTGGGAAGATATCTGGTGTCTTGAAAGTGACATCGTAGACTTCCTTTGAGCCCTCAGTGCGGATGCCGTAGCCCGAGATAACATCGCCCGGAACTCCATCTAACTCTTCGAGTGTGAACGAGATAGAACCCTATGCATGTTTGAGTGGTCATTGTCACGAATCAAAGCAAACGAGCATTCTTACATCCTCTTCGTTGAAGTTTTTCTGCAAACCTTATCAGCATAACGCCTAAACACTGAAGAAACCATCCCTACGCTGAAATCCAAGCAAGCTTGCGAGAGCTCCTTCTTCAAATTCATCAGCACCTCACGCTCTTTCTCAGGGAGCGCAAGACCAGCCCTCTTGCCATCCAACACCATCTTCTCCACAAGCCTCCGCTGCTCGTCGCTCAGCTTCTCCCATTCACCTGATTCTCGCAGATTTTTCTCTGCAGCGGCCTTGGCTTTGAATACATCAGGACGCATGGACTCCTCGACATCGAAATCCCGCTGAAGAACTTCCGCTTGGTTCGAGGCATCTCGAAGTTCCTTGGAGACGGAGACGTTCTGGTAAAATCCAAGAGGCTCGCAAATGATGAGGGCTTCCGCCTCTGCATTAGCAAGCGGCAACTAAGTCGGACGCTCGTCTCAAAATGCGATGGCAACTGATCAGGAGCAGTACTCACAAAAACCTGCAAGCCAAATAAGAGATGATCAGTCCGACGATGCACGCAAAACAGGCCACTTACGGTTTCGAAATTGCATTCTGCCTCCGGGAGAGCCGCAACTTTGTCACTGACCGCCTTATTCTGCGCAAGCGCCAGCTTGGTGATACTCAACACTTCCTCTGGGGTATGATTCCATTTAGGAGGAGCCTGGGGCGGAGTCAACGAAGCCATGATAGGATCACTTTCTAATAGCGAGAACGCAAAGCTAGATCTTGCGCGTGAGCTGCTGGAGAATGGTCTTGAGGTTTGTAATCGTGGATATTGGGTTCGTGGGCGGCTCTGGCGCAAGCCAATGGATGTCGAGGATAGAGATTGAACCCGTGTGGGGTGCTTAAGCGCTGGATTGGAGCTATCGATCCTGTTAGTACTTCCGCTGCTGTGCGTGACCGACCCAGTATATCTGAGATTATGTGCAAACTGCCAAAAGCGCAATGATTCTGCGTTGCGTGATTCCGGGAGTCTGGGTCGTGGCAAAAGACGGGTAGACTTGGCAGACGCAGAGCTTGCACGAACGATCATTAACCTTGTGAATGAACCTAGGTTCGAGTGGTAGAACTGATCCAAATAAATTATCCTTTGGCAGCTGCAGTCCACGTAGTACTAGTAGTAGTATGTAACCAAAGTTTTTTAGTTGTACTGTAAAATTGCACTAGTACTAATAATAGCTATAGGCGCCTTATGACATAGTTCGAGTCTCAAAACTTTGCGTGCGTTCTATGTAGTAGCATGCTCGTACAGTAAACTATCCTGCGCGATCTTGGATCAAATACAGATTGTGAGTGAGTTTATCCAACGAAGGGGTTCTCCAGCTGACCCAATGAAAAACACACTCTACAAACTCTTGCAGGTATTAAAGTTCTGGTCGCGGGACTTCATCAGAGAACTCAGGAAAAATTTAGATAGCCATTTATAACAATATATAGTACAAAATCACAAGCATCTACATAATTCTGCTATCGTGCATCACATCGTCATGCTTGGCTTTATAGAGGCGAGACGATTTTCTGATTTTGCAATATATGGGTACGATTGACATAAAATCCCTACATCATTCAAACTCAGAGTTGAATGCAAAGTGGAGGAAAAGTGTGAAGATATAGCGATACTAATTGTGATGGCCACATCAATAGTAAGGTCTTTGATTTCAAAGCTAGGGGTGATGGCTGGCGTTGTTCAGAAGACCAGAATATGTTCACCATTCATGCAACAGTAAACCTAGGCACCACTGGGAATAGCAATCAAAAACCAGCTGAGAGTTGCAAGGAAAGCGTACTAAGGTGTGGTTCACAAGCAGAACAATTATTATTGGAGTCTTAGCATGCTCGGGAATATGTTAGCCAGGCTAGCAAGATGTAATGTTTTCACAACTGACAATAGCTTCAAAACCTTGCTATGACTTGCCAAGAGCGCATCCAATAGTACAGTTGGCAATCCAACCAAATAAAAGTACAATTCACAATCCAACCAAATATTACGTTTGTTTTCACAAGATCTGAACGTGTTCCCCTTATGGGCCTGCACGGAATGTAAGCGCAGTTGGAAATAATCCCAAAACCTGGCTGAAAGTTGCAAGGAGAGCGTACTATGCTATAGTTCGCATATAAAATAATCCTTACGTTGTCTTCGCACAATCTGGAATATATCCCCCATATTGGTGTACAAGAAATGTAGTTATAGCTTGGAATAACTCCAAAACCTGGCTGAAAGTTGCAAGGAGGGCGTACTATGCTATAGTTCACATATAAAATAATCCTCATGTTGTCTTCGCACAATCTGGAATATATTCCCCACATGGGCCTGCACGGAATGCAAGTGCAATTGGAAATAACTTCAAAACCTGGCTGAAAGTTGCAAGGAGGGCGTACTATGCTATAGTTCACATATAAAACAAGCCTTATCTTGTCTTCGCACAATTTGAAATATATCCCCCACATGGGCCTGCACGGAATGCAAGTGCAGTTGGAAATAACTCCAAATCCTGGCTGAAATTTGCAAGGAAAGCGCACTTAGGTGTGGTTCACAAGCAGAACAATTGTTATTGAAGTCTTAGCATGTTCGGGAATATGTGAGCCAGGCTAGCAAGATGTAATGTTCTCACAATTGACAATAGCTTCAAAACCCTGCTAAAACTTGCCAAGAGCGCATCCAATAGTACAGTTCGCAATCCAACCAAATATTACAATCGTTTTCACAAGATCTGGAATGTGTTCCCCATATGGGCCTACACCGAATCCATGTATAATAGGGAATAGCATCAGAACACTGTTTAAACTGACAAAAATAATCATTTTCAAAAGATTTACTACTCCCTTTCTATGTTTCGTCAATTTCTCTGGGCTCAGTTTCTTATGATGTTGTAACCTGATGCAGAACTTTGCTGTAAAGAGTCATCTACCATGATTATATGCCTCTTGTCATTGGGTAAAAATACTATGTAGAGTGCTACCATCTGACAAGGTGCGCTTCTTGAGGCTCTGCTGATGTTATTGTATGTACTTTCATTCAGAATATTGCCTGTTTTACTTCCGCATCAAACCATGTAAAATACTACCTTGAAAAGTCAGGAAATTTTGTGCATGTTAATAAGAGTATCCAAGATGTCTTAGGTTTTTTACGCGTTTCCACACCACACACACATGGCAGGTTCATACATTTCTTCTAATGATTTTAATGAAAGTAAATTTGCAATTTGATTAGAGCACGGCAGATAAATGATTATAATTATTGTTATTGAGCAAGCGTAACTACAGCGCAACATCATAGCAAGAGCCAAATTATTATCATAAGTAAACAGGCTAGTATTTAATTGCGAGGATGTGAGGATGCGAGGATTAGCAAAGAAGAGTAAGCAAAGAAGAGAAAATGGCCTAGTCGGAATCAAAAGTAGCGTCGTCGGCTTGCTTCCTCTGTCTTGCTAGAGCATTTACAGATAGGTTAGCTTTTGTGGCTTCGCTGATATCATCACGACCCCTATGTCCAAAAACCTTTCTATATATCATGCGAGATCAGTGACAGCATATTGAAAACATGGACAACATACCTAGTCCACCAATCAAGAAGTTTGTCTACTCTTTGGCGAGCCGGCCTACCAGGAGGTCTCTCGAAGAAGTCCACGATCGTTCCATAAAATTGAACATAGTCAAAATCACCATCAACTGATCTCCATGATGTAACAGCGGAGAGAGCAAATCTAACCTGTAAACACCATGTATACATAAATATAGGAATGTTACTGCGACCACTTACTTGACATGCTATATATGCAATGGAGCGTGGTGTGACTTGTCTCATCTTGATGATGTGAGCGACATGTTTCTTAACCTTGATTCCAGAGAAACTCCTCCGAGCACGCCTGTTGTTCTGAATGACATCTGCTCCATCACCATCACCTTCGATATCTTTTGCGGAGGATGGAGAAGTGAAGACCGCCTTGTATGCCTACAAAAAAATGTGAGAAATATGAAGGGTTATTTAAGCGCAACGAACCTGAACTAGAATTTTACCCTTAAACAGGCCCTGCTCTAAATCATCTACGTTGGCAGTATACTTTTCATACAGAAAGGCAGGAAAAGAGAGATCAGTAACAATATGACCATCTGCGCGATTTCTGATCCCTGCCTTTACTCTGATAAATTGTCAGCATCGCTTTGAATTCTCAATCAAGCACTTACGCCGCATTGTTCCAATCAAGCTCGGTTGGGCAAAGCAACCTGCCACAAGCATCATTGGCGAAACCCCGACAATGCTTATCATCAAGATCAAGGCGTGGCTCTGGCTTGAATTCTCCATTCACCCATTCTGCAACAAGAACTTTGAGTTTAGAGGTGTCGTCACCTCTGGCACCGTCGGCCCCCTGACGAAGCTAAGGAAAGACTGCTCACTACCAAGACAACTGTGAAGGCGGACATCCTCACCCATTTTAACATTTGACCGTATTCTTCGTAGTCTATCCCCGTCACCGTCTTTTCAAACCACTTCAGAGTATACAAGAGAGTCCTATAACCTGTCTGCAAGCGTTCCCGACTAGTAAGATATGAAAAAAATTATCAATGATGTCTGAATATGAGGAGTGAAAACGGACTCAGCAGTAATATCGCCCTCCTCCTCCTCCTCATACCTCCTGTCATTCTCATTGACAAGTTCTTCGACATTATCAAACAAACTGACAAGTCTTCTGATGGCTCTTCCTTGAGCAGCATAGTAGTTCATATGCCTATAGAAAGACGATTATATCAGAGATGAGCAAAGCCTCCGTAGAAAACTCTAAGTTGAAGAAAATTACCTCTCTTTTAACGCACGTCCGGATTCTAGCATCTCCAGCTTTTCCTCAAGTTGGGCAATTTTTCGCATCTGCCTAGCCTCTCTAGACACATCTGTCATGGTCGATGCCTCTTCCTGTTGCATTGATTGGGTAGACTGACTGCTGCCTCCGCTGCCACCATGATTAGCTTCGGTTTGAACCTGCTCAACGTGAGCCATGTTCTACTGGAGGAGGTTATATGGAAGATGTACTAGACAGCGCTGATACAGAGTAGAGGGGAAAGATTGATAGAACTGGCACTGACATGACAATGCCCTTTATATACTGTAGAAGGGACTGATCTGCTTCCCAGCACCTTGCACGGTTGACTCCCTAATTTGGGCAATCATGTTAGCGAGACAGAAAAAAAACGGAAATAAAGTCAATCACTCACTTGGTTAAGCCACAGCAACGTAAACAAGGCTGATCTTGAAAATTGAGGGCAAACCTGGACCTGCTAAAGTCCTAAAGGAATAACATAGCAGCAAGGAGCTGACGACTGGGTAACACCCATTCAGATATACAAATTGAGATATTATACCTAGAGTCCCTGGCCATGACTTGGATGAAGGACAATCGGAAGAAGGACATGGACATGGACGCAGACTCGGAAGCTTAGCGGAACAACGGCCCTGGTGTACCTAATAAAAGCAGCCACACATTCGACGCCAAAGACTATCACTGCCTGAAAAGGATATATCTCAACTCTCCAAGGCAGGTTAATCCCTTCACCAAATCTTTCTGCAGACGCCCTCTTTTTCATACCTTGTTGTTTGTATGGATTGCGGCTGATCTACTACTGAGGTGAGCAACCCATATCTGATAGGACACTATGACATTCTTCAGCCATTTGATAAACTTGCTCATTAACTTATCAGGTCACATACCGCAATTGTTTTGAAAAGGCTGAAGTCTCTAGGGCCTTAACATTTAACTTCTAGACATGTGCATGAACTTTGAAAATGGTACGTCTCTGTGAAGACAATCTCCAGCCAGTCATGTGATGAGAAATTTTCAGGCTGTTGCACACTGGGATAGGATTGTACATGTGATTGGTAAACCTTCTTGCTCATCTTTGCCACCCATGGCAAAGATGAGCAAGAACTATCCCACGGTTGAGCAAGAATTCTCCCACGGTCATCAGAAACGTACAGTTGAGGCTACAATAAAGGTAATGTTGAGACACAGCTGAGAATTAGCTCAAACTGATATTCAGGGTACCAGTCATCTTGCGTCAGGTTCAAACGTTCAGTTGAAGTCTGTGATTGAATATCAGACTGGGAGACCAGCGATAGCCTTTTAAACTCCGATGACTATTTACCAACAATACACTTTGCATGCCCTGCGCTAGCCCCCCAGTCCCTACACTACTAAGCTTTGAACCCAGTATGAACTCAAACACTACTGAATCACATAACGCTGCCCATTTAACACCACCATCTTCTCCCCTGCCTGGATATACCAGAGATCTTACCAACACCCCCACTCATTCAAGCTTATCCCCTCCTAGCTCCCCTCCCCCAAGCTCACCATTGTCTTGCAGATGCTCCTCAGGTAATGATGATTTATTTGTATGTCTTGAGTTTATTGAAAAATAACATAAACTTGAGTAGTCATTTCAGAAGATGATAAGGAAATATTTCCTTTGACACCAGAGTCCAAGAGCTACTATGGCTCCAGTATCTCCAATGGCGCTGTATCTCCTCCACACGGTTCCAAGACCTCATATGCTCGATCTTACCACCCTTACCCACGCCCTGCATCTTTTGAAGATGAACACATCTTTGATAAAATGATGGGGAGACGTGTCAATGATGATATGGAAGATTTGACTCAAAAGGTCGGCCCTTCTACCCTATTACGTTCTTATATGATACCTCAGATAATCTTACGCATATCTAGACTACAGATGTATTTCTAGAGGGCCTAAAGGGGCTTTCCCAAGACACCTTCCGCCACGCTGTTCGCTACAAGGAATCAGTTCACGCCAGGAAGAAATCTCGCCTGGAGTGTTCCCTGTTGGAGATTCAGGAGACCGATAACTTGGCCACCCTACTTCGGTCTCTTTATGCTGAATCCAAACTGGAAACCATCATGGCGGAACGAGAGAGAAATTTCTTCATGAACATGCTGATCGATCGCCAACCTACCAGGCCTGGTAGTACTTCTGCAGGTATTCAATATTCTAAGGACACATTGATCAAGGATAAGAGAGCATTGGATCGCTCCAATAATGAACTGAGGCTTTTGCAAGAAAGTGACCAAAGCAGTTTGGGCAACGGTAGCAAAAGTTGTAGAAGAAGACGTACGAAGGCACAGCCATCTGAGCCTCGTGGTAGAGACAAATTGCAATATGGAATAACTGTCACCACTCGCACCTAACTCTTGGGTAAGCGTCTTCTATCTTTGATGATCACCCCCTTATTAATCCATCTATTCAATCCAAGTGTATCAATTATGTATGTGATCATTATCTTCTGCCTGCCTCCTGGCTCCGGCTCCCTTGTGCACGTAATTTAGGTACTTTTACCAGCGCTTCTTGTTACACTTGCCAATCCGAGAATGTTTTGTCATTGATCAATTGACTGAAGGGAATAAGATCAACTCAGCACATGCTCGCCACCGTGTCTCCCCTGCCCTCTTGATTTTCATGGATCCCTCTGGGTACTGGCAATTTTCCAATTCTGATGAAGAACTCGACATAGCTTCTGATCCTCAGTATGATATGCAAGCCACAAGCGCCATTTCAGTTCCAGGATCCCTTTCTTCAAGCAGTCAAGGCTTGATCAATGTTCCACATTCACATCAGACGCTTCCTCCCCCTCCTCCTCCTCCTCCTCTTGATCACGCTCACTTTTCCCACTACTTGCAGTTCCCTTCCTACCCCAGGCCTGCAACAGCCCTTCCTATGGTGACATACCCTGAGGGTGGGAATCCACTCTTTGACCTATTCAACAGTCCTTACGGAGACGCACCACCTCGAAACAATCTCTTGGCCTTGGATGAAACACCAAACAATCCTATCAACCTCCCCACTTATGACACTGCTCCCAATCCTGGCGACTCTTCCACTCATATTCCACCTCGGACCATAGTTTTGGAAGAGGCGCCCTTACCTGATCCAACAATTGAAGAGGGTGATAATATCGAATGGTCGTTTGTCCAGTTTCCAGCCCTGGGGAAGAAACCGCCCAGGAAATCGGCACCTAAGAAATCTGTAAGTACTACTAGCACCATAGTCAATAGCTTATTGACAGTCTTAACACAGGGAAGGATTCAGAAGTCAAAAAAGGAAAAGCAGCCACGCATCGTCCAAAACCCATGCAAGGTGCCGCCATTCACTCCGGATGCTGACGCCCTCCATCAAACCATTTTGGACAATCTTTCATCGGATTTTGCAAAATATGCTGTCGCCACCACCTCCTTTATTGACCAGAGGGTTAGAGAAGCACTGGTGAAGGATAAATTGAAGGCAGCCGCTCTAGCTTCCTTTAATTTGAGCGCAGAAGCTGAATCAGATGTAGGCAAGTATCAGGCATACACACAGTTTGATGTTACTGATGAGTCATGTTTTTGGTGAGCAGCGGAAGCGACTTCCTGGGCTCAAGATACGCTCAGGAAGGTATACAAGGATGTGACGACTCCTATGTCACTTATTGTGCAGAAATGCAGGAAACTGGCGAAGAACCTTTGTGTTCGAGGGTATCGCCTGCGCCCTGAAGCACGCTCCCCTGAAGCTGCAGATGAAAAGGGATACAGCCAGAGGAAGGTGAGGGAGCTCATCAGAAAGCCTCAGCAAGAAATAGATGAGGACGACCCGGATCCACACTCAAACATAAGTTTACTTTTCATTTTTGGTGACAACGGCTTTCCTTTCGAGCACCAGGTCATTTGGGACATTGTACTGGAGGCCATCATCCAGCTGGAGCTCACAAAGTTCACGTGCCCTGAATTTGAAGAGAGTCTAGATGGACTTTTCGCCCTTGCTGCCACCGCTGTATATTGCATCTTGGAGGGTGTGCTAGAGGGACACTCTCAGGAATTCAGTGTCGCGAATTTCCAATTCATCTACAATAAACTCATAGACTACATCACACAGGAGATTTACCCTAACGCAGATAGACGCACAAGATGGCTGGAGTACAAAAACATCACCCAAGGCAAGCTTGTTGGAGGCCAAGTCACAGTAGTTTAACATTTAACACTCGTCTACCTTGTTTACTATGCTTCATGTTTTCTGGTATTCAAGTGCTGTTTGGGGTCACGTGTATTGGAGACAAACCACATTACAACTTCAAGCGATTCACCTCAATTGCTCTGTCACGGTGTTCTCTAGCTCACTTTTTCCCATCTTCCTTACCCTCAGAAATTTCCCGGTTCTTCGTTCAATGAACGAGAGTGAGCTGTACCATCACATCATGCAAGGCATGGACATTGAAGCCGCTGCAGCTTCCTTTTTGGCTTCGCACCCTCCATGTACCATCTGTCACTCAGTATCTACTTCACTGCAGGCCTCTCTTACTCACATCCCTTGCACTCCTCGTCCCAGTTCCACCATCACGCCTTCGCATCATTGTCTCCATGTCCTCGCCAGTGACAGACTTCTCTTGTGGTCCACGCCCTCTGGCATGGACTGGCAGGCTGCCCTCGAACTCATCTCTTTTTCGACTTTTTCAAGTATGCCATCTGCGCCTTCCCTCTCTCTTACTTCTTTCTCAATCATCTCTCTCACAGGTCATGATTCGTTCTCTTGATACTGGCACACAGCAATTATGGCGCTGGCCTTCTTCATTTCACGCAATTTTGTGATTCCATCAACATACCCGACATCGAACGCATGCCAGTGTCAGAGGCTCTTGTCTCTCAATTCGCTGCTGCTTTTGCTGGAACTTCATCAGAGAAGACTCTAAACAATTGTTTGGCAGGATTACAGTTCTGGTAAGTCATCAATGGTGCTCCCTGGCTCGCTTCTCATCTTCTCCATCACACAAGACAAGGTTTTGCCAAGATGGTTCCTATGTCAGCACATAGGGCCAAGTGTCCTCCAGTCTCTATGGACAGGCTGTACATCCTCTTCGACAACCTCGATCTCACTCTCCCTCTCGATGTCACCATATGCGCAGTCGCACTTATCGCTTTCTGGTGCTGCTGTTGGTACGAGCTCTCACTCTCGCTCTCACACCTCCATTCTCTAATATTTTTGACAGTCTGGTCATTCCGAGCTTCAATTTGTTCGACCCTCTCAAACGTGCTGCACGTCTGGCTGCGGTATCATTGTCTACCGTGGTCACTACTTTGGTGTATATGATTCGCTCAGTGAGTCGATCGAAAACTATTTTGGTTTTCACTAATTGTCATCTGCAGAGCCTGTTGTTCTCGTTGGTGCTCTTGAAGGCTCGTTTTTGGCTTCCTTCGCTCTTGGTTGGGGTGTTACTATCGGTGTTGGTCTTGCTTCCTACCCTCTTGACACCATCCGGTGAGTTCTAGCCTTTGCTTCTAAATTGAATGCGATGCTCAATATTATCTCTAGTCGTCGTATGATGATGATGTCCGGTGCTGGCGTTCACTACAAGTCCATGTTCAATGCCGGTTCCCAGATCGTTGCCAAGGAGGGTATGAAGTCATTGTTCAAGGGTGCAGGTGCCAACATTCTCCGTGGTGTTGCTGGTGCTGGTGTGCTTTCGCTATATGACAAGCTCCAGCAAGTCATGTTCGGCAAGGTCTACTCTGGTGGATCTGGTTAAACGCCTTGCATCGCATATTTACTTGGGCTTTGGCTCCATCCCTTCTTTATTCCACACATCACGATTTATTTCGATAGACTTTATTCCATCTCACTGGGTTCCTCGAAGTATGGATCTTCTACATACTCCCACACTAGTAGGCCTTAGTTCATACCGAATGCAGAAGACATTCACGACCAGCACTGTGAGGCAAGATTAGACAACGAGCATATCTTGTACTTGAGCGGTTAAACATTTTGCATTATTCGCAGTGGAGTGGACAATTCACTGAAGAGCGGAACCTGTTTCAAACTTTCAATTTTGCATGCCAACTCTTCACGTGATCCACACGTGCACAATGATCATGGTTGGGCAAGAGATGTCTCGAAACTATTTGTATGTTCAGCTCTCAGCGTTATTTTACCAGTGCTGTCACGGTCAAGCTGCGACCCTATCAAGAGTCCTGTCTTGAAGCCTGCAAGAATGCGCTCCAGGCTGGTGCGACACACATTGGCGTATCTTTGCCAACAGGGACTGGCAAAACAACTGTGTTCATATCTTTATTGGCGCAGATCTTTCCACCACAACGCTTGTCTTCTGCGTCAACATTGGGCACATACAAGCGCTGACAAAGGCATTTCAAGATTTTGGAGTTGATGCACGTTTTCTGCACTCCGGGACGCCTGCTGCTGAGCGGCATGCACTGATTACAGCTTTTAAAGCAGGTGAATACCCCGTGCTTATCAACTGCGGTTTGTTTTTCACTGTTGGAGTTTTCACGACTCATTTGAGACGAACAGCAATTCTTACTGAGGGCGCCGATATTCCCAATATCGACTGTATTATAATTGCTCGCCCGACTCAGTCACACAATGTCTTCGCGCAGATGGTAGGCTGAAGTACAGCACATTAAACGCTTCTTGGGTACCAACCATTCTGTTTCTGTAGATCGGGAGGGAGATGTGGCAATCGCCATGATAGGCAAAGTGAACTGTCGCATAATTGACTTTGTCGACTCGACAAACCAGGTAGCTGGTGTGGTCTCGACTCCAATGCTATTACATTCATGCACCCACTCACAGACGTGATATGTCAGCAATTGGACACAAGCACTACACCTAGTGTGCAGACTTCCACTGTGACCGAGGACAGCTCTGGTACCACAGTCACCCCACACTCCATTACCCCCATCTCGACACCCACACCCAACCTGGCACGTCTTTCCGTGCAAACAACTTCCACCACAATTTCCGACTGTCGAAAGGTCCGGCTCATCAGCTTCATCCTCTGCGCCTTCCCGTCGGTGGCTTGGATTATGGGACTTGTACGGCGCATTGGTTTCGCCTGGTGCTAGGGTGTTTTGGGACAAGCAACATGAACATGCAACGCTTCTCGAAGATGTGAACGAGCTGACACAATTGTGGCATTTCAAGACCAAACCTGCATGGCCTGTACAGTGCGTAAATTTCACTTGGTATCACTATGAATTACTTCTGATTTGAGCAATAGGGGTCGAGACACCGTGCTCTTGAAAACTGTCTATAAATCTCCTACCACAATTCACGTCTTCTCATTCTCAGCTAATGATCCATACCTGTTCCCTTCCATCCCTCCTCAGGACCCTACTCTCATTCGTACGCAGTCGATCTCCAAGGATGGGCCATCGAAACACTCTCTCCAAGCACCACCCAGCTCACCTTACTCGAGCAGTCGGATCCAAAAGGATGGTCCAACAAAGCAAGCATACCACAGGCTATGATCTCTGCTCTGGCTGGCGTTGGTGACTTTGTTATCAAATGCGGCGGTCCCCCAGTAGTGACACGACTTGCCGGGGCAAAAGCTAACGACATGAGATATGATCATGAGAGGGGTGCCTTTCGCGTCGAATATGAAGGCTCAGAGAATCGCCGAGCACTCACAACCATCACCAAAGATTCGCAAAATGAATCAGCCGTACCCGCCAATTCTCGCACGATGCACATGATTGAGTGCGAGATCCGTTGTGACATGGACATGTGGGCATCTGCACTTGATGTTCAAGGTTGTCGACCCCCCTCCATATAGTGTTACAGCCCTGCGCCGTCACCGACTATCTGCCGGTGGAGGAGGGCTGTGGTTGACGCTCACGCACGACGCTTTGTTCGCTGCGGATGAGAGACTTCTGGCTATCGTATGCCGTGGGCCAATGGGATCTGGGAAAGATAAGGGCGTGGTGATGGTCAATGGGACACGTGTAACTGTCGATGTCGAAGAACTTCCTGAGCAAGAGATTAAGGCACTTGCGAAGCGCAAACGCATCAAGCCCATCCACATTCCACTTGACCAGCCCCCAGTCGTAGGTGTCATTCAACGGCGGCGAGCGGAGTGGGACACAGACAGCGATGTTCCAAATAGCTCAGATTCTACCCCCAGAAATGTATCACCTGAACTCCTTGAACCTGCGAAGCTCACACCAGTTTCAACATGGTTGACATCTCCGCTACCACAAACATGTCACTAACTAAGCGCAGAACCTTTAATTTTTGTGTAGTAGATAGCAAGTACTTAGTAGATAGCGCTGGTGTAATACACTCACATGACCAATATCACGTGTGCCCTGTTGGACTTCGTGTCTTCGTCCATTTGAATTTCGATGGATCCTCTGTCTATGGCACCTTACTTGAATCTCCCTCCTACCCACAGCTGAACACTTCTGCCTCAGGCGGAGGCAGCTGTGGTTCTACTTGCGCCTGCCTCAGGCGGGTGCTTGTACGTCCATTTTTTTTGTCCCCCTCAGTCTTTGTATGCTATGTCACCCGCCCCATCTCAGTAGAGTCTCTACATCTCTTAGTCTCTCTGGTATATATTCGACGAGCTTCAGGTACGTTTTGCCTCCGTGTCGTTATAACTTCTGAGAGCTTCATATTCACACAGCTCCAACGCGCAGCTCGACATCGGCATGCTCAGCAGAACTTACAACAAATCTCAATACCGATGTCCTCTATATCCTGACGCCGCACTGGAGGACGAGACGCTCCTTCCTGGCATCGCCCTTTCCCCGCACTCCTCCCACCTGGTACACCTCTCATCCTTCTTACACCCATCATGACATATGCTATCCCGCACCCGCCTCATACACGTCAACCACCTTCCTCCATATCCCACACCTTCTGCATCCTCTGTGTCCGGGTCCCGCTCGCCCTCCTCTTTGCGTTCTCCATCGCCCAAACCTGAGAACGGCAGGCCACGACGTAAGAGCAAACGAGGATGCGGTCTGGAGCTGGTGGAAGGTACGTTTGATGCCCGTCCTGTCCATACACGTTACTCACATTTTATTTGATGACTCCACTTAGGTCGCACAAGGTGGCCTGCAAACAGAGATGATTGCTGAGACCGTGACATGGCAAAGGCTATGTGTCAACACTTCATGGACGCTCGCTTGTATTCGCCTCTCAGCCAATATGCATCAAGCTATTACAACAGCTGGACTAGCCTCAAAGAACAAGGTGTCGACTTGATCCCCAGGTTAGCATTTCCTTCGAGATCAACGGCGTCTATTGATCTGATAATTCTATTCATAGCGGGGGATTCTCTCTCTATGACCACGTTATCGACCACTCTGTGGCATTCAACGCCATCCCTATCCCTAAGCGTTAGGTAAACTAACCTAACTCCAACTGCATCGTCACCGCTTCACAAGATCGCAATGCATACGTCCGGTCCCTCTCCCCTGATCCGCTTATGGGAAAGTTGGTGTGGAAGCCTACCCTGGTACTTCTCCGTATCAACAGAGCCACTACCTTTGTTCGCTGGAGCCCCAATGAAGACAAATTCATTCATTCGCAGTAGCCAGCGGTGCAAGGTACGTATCACATTCTCTTCGAGATGCTGCCAATTCATTAACTATATCCAATATCCAGGGCGATTGCTATTTGTTCAGCATCTGAACAATGTCTTACTGGCTGCGGGGAGCGCCGATATGAAGGCACGCGTGTTCTCTGCTTACATTAAAGATGTGAACAAGAGGTAAATGACAGGCTCTGGGTTGCAACGTATTGTTTACCCTTAATTGTAGGCCTTCACCGACTATCTGGGGCGAGATTCATTCTTAAACATTTGTGAAGGCCCACACGGATTCTCCAGTAGCGTTCCTCTTGTTCCCGGACACGTCATAACAAACGAGCCTGGTTTCTGTGAGTTGCAAGCCGAAATTCCCCCGTTGTGACTCACCATGGTGTGAATTATAGATCTTGAAGACCGATGGGGAATAAATCTCTTAGTTCTGCTGAACTCCCACAAGGCCCACTCCCTCCTCCACCATCCACCTGTGGCATTCGTGCTCGCTCAGGCAGTCACTTTCGCTCCAGCAGCCACTGCCGTTTGCTTCATCTCCTGTGGTACGAGTTTTTTTTATTGCAATCCGCCACACTTTCTAACCCTAGACTAGGGCCGACCTGGGACGGATTTCCTTATGGGGATTATCGCTGCAACTTCCGTCGTCGGCTCCAGGGTATGTCTTCCAACATCAGCTTCATCGCCAAGCTCCCCGTTGCTGGCCTTGTTTACTTAGCTTGTACCTTACCGTCGTCGTCTTCTCGCAATCGGAACGTGGTTCTGTTTTGTTCGCGTGTCTCCTTAGTGTTTCTCGTCGTTTGGCCACGACTTGTTTCCAGGATTCCCGGTTCACTTCTGCCTCGATCTTGGAGAGGTCTGGATCGAAATTCCATACAGTGTTTGTGGTGTTGAAAGGAGGGTTCCCTTTCCGTGATCGGGGATTTTTCATAGCTTCTATCATGGCTCGCTCCAAACTTCCACTCTCAAGTTTAGACCTCACACCAGGAGAGACGGGTCCCTCACAAGACGCTCGCTCTGTCATATTCTGTGTGTCCGCGTCTTTCAGCCCAAATTCGGCCGCATCATATTCTCCATCCAAGTACAATCCATACGCTCTGCCGATTGGGCGAGCGTATATCGATGGTTGGATGTTTGAGACCCTCGACCCATATACTAAGGAGAACTACGCCATTCCATCAACGCGTTGCACTAGAGTTGTTGCGGTGGACTATGCGGGTTCCATACCGGTAGCAGTGAACTCGCTCATCAATAGCACCCTCCCCAAGTCGATACTTGCGGTGGAGACCTACCTGAAGGGTATCTCACCCATGCCATACACGAGGCTTCCAGCAGCAGGTGTTGTCTTGGCGGAACAGAAGGGTGGCACTGGAGTTAACGCGCCATCTTGGAGATTAAGGAAGAAGGACGATAATCGGAAGTTGATCTTATCGACCTTCAATCCTGCCAATCACGCTCATCGCAGTATTGTGTTGCTCACGACGGCCGGCACCATATCAGGTGAAACTGATGATCTCACTCCTAGGCCGAGCAGGGTGGGTCTCCCAAGTCTTAGTCCTACTCCTGAGGCTTGGGCCAACAATCCAGTTGAACTCCCTTCATCTCCTTCGATTTCTTCATCCGCGCCACATCCTCGCAGAACCTCTTCAGCCTCTATAGGCTTTGAGCCTTTGAAGCCATCCTCCTCTGCATTTACGTTGAAGGGCGAAATCAGACATTCCACAGATCTTCTCATTGCCGAGATCGTAGTAGATTCAAAACTCTATCCGGTGGGCTACGACGTGCTGATTACATCTCGCCCACGAGATTCCGCGAAGTTTATTTCCCTCGAAACCTCCCGCGAGAACGACACGGAACAGGTTTCCAGTGCAAGTATATCCGACCTGCCCATCAGTTCGAGCGTATACACTATTCCTGCTTCGCCCCTACATTCATCAGGGCTGAACGCTGATCGACCGCCGCGGCATCTCTTAAGGCTGACTTTGCCCACGGCGCAGTACTAGGCGTCGACGGTAAAAGATCACTTACTGGCGAGATCAGGACAGCGCCTCCCAAGCCTCAGTGGTTTAATGATCTGCATGAAAAAGGATTTGTGGTTCAGGTGGAGATCAAGCCTCTCATACCGCCTACCTTGGGTGTCAAGAAGGGTGATGGAGGCGTGGTTGTGAAGGTCGGCGGCACAAACATTGGTGTTGCTAGCGAGAAAGAGTCCTTAACGGCCCTTGGACGCGATGAACTCCAGGATGATCGGGTCTCTCGTATGTCTGTACTGCAAAGGTCAGTCATTAATTGTAGTTAAAGCGTGAGCCGACCTCCCTTTCATCCTAATATCTCTCTCTCACGTCTCATACTTTACGGGTTATCATCGGTTTGTCGTCTGTTGCAATAAATCATCTAAACTTTCAGCTCTATTTGTGTGGGTTGGGGCCGAATGTACCCTCTCCGCTGTGAGCTTCACTCTGAGATGGTCTGGGTTCGCGTTCCTCAGGACTCTCTGGTCTAGGCGCGTTCTCAGACATTTCACGCTCTGAAGGTTTGTCTTCTTCTTGATCCTTGATCTCTCTGTCGCCGAAGTCCTCTGCTTCGGTGACTTCTCTTCTTTGGATCACATGACCTGTCCAGACTCCTGCCCTACAGCTGCGCGGGTTGGGCAGTACCAGACCTTCCCACACAAAAACCAAATCAACAAGATATTCACTCCACTCAATGTTATTCTCGCTAGCTATCTACTAACCTTGAGTCTTCTCATCTCCCTCATGCTACTATACAAAGGCACTGAAAGTTTCCACCTTGAATGCTAACTTTCAGCATAGTAGCCTTCGCCGACTGTGGGAAAACTCTTGCTCATCTTTGACACCCGTGGCAAGCTTGAGCATGTATCGGATATTGCCGACTCATCCTTTCCTTTAATGTCTGGTCCTTCGGAGGTGGCATACAAAAATCTGGAAGTGACGGAAGCTGAGCTTACTCTCATTCAGGTTGCACTGGGCCAAATCTATGACATTGGAAATGAACCCTTGGTCCTGCCTCTGCTTGGTCGCATAGGCAATTGCTTAAAGTCTTCAAGTTACCCTCACTGGCCTAATGGGAGTTCTGCCGCTGTTGATTCTCCTAACTTTACTGCTGGTTCTGGACTACTTCCTCTTCGCGATCACCATGACAATGGTGAGGGCACAAGAGATCCGTCCAACCCACTGGCGACATCCTTTGCGGTCACCAAACCACCTAGCTCACTGCTACATGAGGCGCCCACTACCTTGTAAGTTCTTGTGCCCTCTATATTGGACCCTAGTTGATTGCTTGCATAACACCAGCTCTCACTACGATACCCTGACCCTCACCAGCAGCTTGTCTTATGTTGATGAAATGTCTGAAGATTTGACGTGCCCGTGAGTCTATGGCATGTCCTTGCTACTAGATACCAATGTTTAATGCATTATTTCAGCATCAACACTGACCATGATGCTGAGGAAGCTGTTCAGCGTGAAGTTGACGAGTTTATGCATGCCAGCTGTTTGGATCAAGATGATACTAGTTTGGACTGTCAGGATGCAGTCAACGACAGCTTGGACAATGAGGACGCCATTGACTATGATACAGATGGGTCCTTTGGCGATCATCAAGGCCGTCAGCGTGGGGCAAAGTCCAGGAAGCGTCACTCCCAACGTCAACATCCTTATACTCGTATTCATGCACCTGCTGGCGATGTCGCACATCTACTCATTCCGGGTTTTACATGTCCTCGCAATGGGCGAACCCTTGCTCCACGCCAGACTTGGAGGGAAGAGGCGAATTCATTCCAACCGAAGAATGCCACTGCTCACTCGCTCATCGGGGAGCTTGCAAGTCCTAGCATAGACTCTACCTCTTCTTCTTCTAACATCAGATTATGGGTTGCTGACATTACTTCTTATCTCAAAGACCCCAACTGCGTCAAGTTAGGAGGAGGCTCTATGATAGAAGAAATGGTAATGCGCTGTCAGACGCTTTCTGAGCAGCAGACTGCATTCACCTTCGTCATGATGGTTACTTACATGCAGCTAGCAGTACTGTGTCAAAGGTATGCTTGAATTTAGCTTGGCCTCTATTAACGATTGACGATTATTACTGCAGCCTCATGGCTGCCTCCAAAGACTCTAAGCCCTCGATTCTCAAGATTTACAATAACCACATTGCCAAGCTGAAAAGTTCGCCAATGGAGAGGACTTTCTACTGCTGGTATTCGACCGGTTGTAAGTGCATTGCGCTAGCTGCAAGTGGGTCTTTGTATATTCTCGTTCTTGTTGCGGGGTTGGAGATACGGAAGAAATTATGTATGTGTGGGGGTCAAGCATTCGCGGAACTGGGTCTGATGTTGAGGCGGCCAGAGACTAGCTGTGAGTTCTTTCTTTGGTGTTGTTTCGTATACAAATGACGCCTTCATGCTGGCAGTAACACCAGACTTAATCACTACTCGTATCATCCCGTCAATAGCCTGGATTAGATCCGAGATGCCGTTGTTGCTGCAAAACATATTTTGCGCTTCATTTCTGGGGCTTGTTGGTGTTGAAGTGGATTTGGACTGCACCAATTTGTTTATTTCAGACCAATTTTTCGGAGCGTTCAAGCAAAAGTGCGTCAATTGTTATGCTTAGTGTTGTGTCACTGCTCATCTTCTGCTCCTTAGTGATTACACTCTTCCTGCTAGGGATATGAGCGCCTGGGCCAGCTGCACTTCAGCAATCACTCAGCCTATGCTCATTCTAAGCAGAGAAGTTGAGGTTAGTGGCGGCATTTGTTCTGCTATAGATCTCCTCCTTCCTGCTATACCATGGACGCCAAATGTACATGTCATTCAAACTTCATTTGATCGCCAACACAGCGGCAACTTGTGTTCTCCAGCACAGACTAATAGGGTGCAGAATATCACTTGGACCGAACGTGAGAGAAGAAAAGCAGAGGCTGGCTATGTTGTCCAGGACCTTGATGACCTATGCAATAAGGTGCGTAAGCCATGACTTTCTTTGTACATAACTGCCTCACTGACATACATGTTAAGTTGGGCGATCTTTATATTGATGGCTACCGCAAAGCGGATAGTAGCTATATACACATTCCGATCAACATTTTTCAACGGCAAGTCTCTTCTCATTACATGAAATTGGTCGTTGCTGAATGAATCACTTCAGTGGGGAGCTTGACTTGCGCAACTCGGACGACAGTCTAATGGTCTTCATCTGCTCCTCTTTACCGGATAGAATTCGCAAGAACCTCACAAGCGCCTTGCTGGCCTGCTTTGATGGAAGAGAGGTATTAGTGGAGCGAGAGTTAAATGAAGATTTCCAGGACCAGGATCTAAACGAATACAATGCTGATTTTCAGCTTGATACAGTAGTTGAGAACGTTCTCAAACGTCCCTTTCAGTGCTTGCACTTCTCTCTCTGGAACAGATATGTGACAAATGTGTGTTTCTACTCTGAGTTGCTTTTAATTGATGCGATACATTGGACAGGGAGATGGAGCACCGACTCAAGTTCATTCACACAACTTGGTTAGAGAAGCTGTTGGTCGCACTAATTATACTTAGTGTCTGCCTTACCCATCTAGCGACATGTTGAAGCATCAGCTTCTTTATGATAGCCTTCTGGTTTCATTTGATGAGCTCTTCCAGTGGATTGAACAGATGGTGAGTGAGATCTCTGAAAAGTTTATCTAATGCTCAAGTGTATTAGATTAAGGAATGCCTGCCAAATGAGTACGAAGTACTAGTCAAACTCTGTCAAGATCTACCTGGAGGAGAAACGTCTCCTGTCTCACCTTTTCTTTCCCTCGTTATCAACCTTAACGTTTGCACTATCGCTCACCGCGACAAATACGACAAGGACCTGTGTCTAGTGTTACCCTTGGGGGAATTTTCAGGCGGCGCATTAGCAATGTTTGAACAGGGTCTGGTTGTTGAGCTCAGGAGCGGTGATTTTGTCATATTCAGATCTCCTGAAACTACTCACTTCAACCTTCGTTATAAAGGCAGAAGGGCCTCCTTTGTCTGTCACACAGACAAGGGCTTTGACATGTGGAAAGATGAGCGCAATGGCTGGGGTACCAATATTCATTTTAATTAAGACCTATTTCTCATAGTACTGCCTACCAGTATCTCTTATTCCAATGACTTACTTTGAAATATCTTGAACCGCACATAACTATCATAATAAGTTACCATTACATCATCTGCCTTTGTAACTCCTTCCTGCTATTCCTCCAAGTCTGAGGCCTCGAGGCGTGCGGCACGCCTCGAGGCTGTTCAAGTAATGCTACTTGGAATTCACACTTACCAAGCTATTTTCCCTGCGGCTACCCTAACATCTAACTCTTCAAAGTGCAATGCACTTCTGGCAACATCTTGGAATCACTGTTGTCTTAGTATACATATCGCTCATGGTGTCTTGCGGCGCTAAAGGTTGTTTCTGGGAGAGGGCCACAGACCCAAGGGGACTCAGCAGGCATAGGGCAGGCTGTCATTACTACAAGAAGTCCAGCATTCTTGCAAGCCAAAAACGACACGAACGTGCCAAAGAGGCAGTTCTTGCAAACGCCATAGCTACGCAACCATCTTTGGTGAATGCCTCACATGTAAGTCGCTCAGATTCTGAAGTCAGCTTTGAATTTATCATATACTTACATGAACCTCAGACAGTCTCACCTACTCATCGCTCATACATGGGGATACATAAGAGAGACTGGCGGCCCAAACCAATTGCACCCTGTCGGTCCCCAAGTTGGTTGACATCAGCAACTGGCGGCCGCATCAGCTTGGTCAATACTGCAGAGTCTAGCCTTGCTCAAGGATCAAGAACACATGTAAGGTCAGAGGAGGGAGCGTTATATGGCGATGCAGAAATGGAGGAGGCAGATTTCAGACTCAATAATGGTCCGTGTCTCAATTCTGAGAGTACTGATAGAGTTTGCTGACTAGAAGCTGGTAGTAGACCCCTCAGAAGAAACTACGCCGCCCATGCCCAGAAGATTTCCAAGACCATTACCAGAAGACGAGCCTGTGCTGGAGGATCTCAATCCCTCTGACCATGTAAATCCCTCAGTTCACAACCACACAGCCCACAATTCGCAAACCAGAATCAAAAGAGTTCTTTTGACACTTAGGGACACTTTGCAAACCACCTTCAACTCTCTTGGACTGTGCAGACTATATCCACGACGCCCGTCATTTGAACCAAATACTTTCATTCCATCATCTCTACTTGCAAGCACGTCTCCTACTATTGCTCAAGAAAGCGTTTTCCCTCCTCCACTCTTGCCACCACCATATCCCTTTTCTAACATGTCCATTTACCGCCTCATGTCATGGATGAATAGCGGTAGCAATATGACATCTGAAACTAAAGTTGCGCAACTTGTGAAAGATGTCATGCTGGCGGAGGATTTCAACACCAAGGATCTCGAGAACTTCTCTGTGAAGAGGAGCTTGCGCCAATTGGACAGTGAAGAAAGCGGAGGAAAGATTACATTTCCCGACGACTGGATTGAAACAAGCGTAAACATCAACATTCCAACAAAGTCGAAGGAGGACAAACCCTTACCTTACAACATTCCAGGCTTCCATTATCGCCCTCTTACTCAAGTCGTACGCGCAGCATTTGCAGACGCCCAAGCAACAGCCTTCCATCTCTTACCTTTCAAAAAACTCTGGAAAGACCCACTAGACGATCATCAAGAGAGAATATATGACGAGCTCTACACATCCGACGCCTGGCTAGAAGCTCAGGACAACCTCCAGAAGCTGCCTAAGGAACCTGGCTGTTCATTGGAACGCATTGTAGCTGGTCTGATGTTCTTCTCTGATGCCACTCACCTTGCAAACTTTGGAACTGCAAAGGCTTGGCCGCTTTACTTATATTTTGGAAACTTGACAAAGTATGCTAGAGCGTCACCGACATCAGGAGCATGTCATCTAGTAGGTTTTCTGCCTTCAGTAAGTCCACCTAAATGAACGTGCACTGCCTGTTCTTTGTTAATTTTGATTATCAGCTTCCAGACAGTATCAAAGATATTCTGATTTCGCTGCCTCGTATATCCAAGACTGGTATGGCCTCCCTTCAGACCCACTGTCGCAGGGAGTTGTTCCATGCTTGCTGGGAGATCCTGCTAGATGAAGACTTTCTTTACGCTTATCGACACGGCATCATTCTTAGATGCAGAGATGGAGTATTACGTAGGGTGTTTCCCAGAATATTCACTTATTCTGCCGATTATCCTGAGAAGTAAGTCCATTCCGTCTCGATTAGAACTTTAGGATCATTTATGAATCTCTAGAGCTTTGATTGCCACTATCAAGGACATGGGCTCATGTCCATGCCCCCGCTGTCTCACTCCCAAAAACATGTTTACATCTCTTGGGCTAGTGAAAGACATGCAAAGTCGCTTGATCAACTTACGCCAGTATGCTATGACCAAGGTCAAACAAGCACGTGAATATATCTATCGACAGGGAAATACAGTCGATGGGGCAAAGGTAGATGACGCTTTAGGAGAGGGATCATGGGTACCTGTCCTGGTAAGTGAGCCTAATGCTCAAGTTCATCATAAGCTCAACCGACGTTTACAGAATCAATTTGTCAATAGGCTTGGATCTCTAGGGCTTGATCCTTTTTGCATGCTAGTGGTAGACTTTATGCATGAGTGTGAATTGGGAACGTGGAAATCCCTATTCACTCACCTTATCAGACTTCTTTACGCCCTTCCTAATGGTGCTCAGTTGGTAGCAGAGCTAGACATGAGGTACATAGGTCTTTTTCGGTTAGCATGTATGCTAAATTCTCAATTGCTGCAATATAGATTTCGCCTGGTCCCAGCTTTTGGTAACGGCGTCATCAGAAAATTCTCTAACAACACATCTGAAATGAAGCGACTGGCGGCTAGGGATTTTGAAGACATCTTACAGGTTTTGCTATCTATTGTACTGCGCTTATAGCTGTAGCTGATGCCTAATTTTTAGTGTGCTATTCCAGTATTTGAAGGATTGTTTCCAACACCTCACGACGCAATAGTGCAGTCTCTCCTTTTTAGATTTGCACAGTGGCACGCGCTTGCCAAGCTGAGGATTCACTCTGAGTCAACCTTGGCTTTCCTAGATCAAACATTCAAGGATCTCTCTGGGAAATTGCGTAGGTTTGCTCATCACACCTGTGCTACCTTCAACACCGTAGAGCTGCCCAAAGAAAAAGCAGCTCGCCAAAAAAAGGCAACTCAGAGACCTGACAATACTAGTACGCCATCTGAATCCAGCGGACCAAAAGCAAAGAAATTTAATCTGGCCACCTATAAATTTCACGCTATGGGAGATTATGTGAAGACCATCAGATTCTTTGGATGCACTGATTCATTCACTACGCAGATTGTAAGTGTTAATTGTTTTGTGCTAGCGGATAATGTGCTTAAGTTCTTTTTGCCTAGGGCGAACTTGCACATAGAGCCCTAAAGGCGTTTTATCCACTAACTAGCAAGTTAGACACCCCTGCTCAGTTAGCCAAACACGAGCGTAGGAGGCGGTTATTAAGGAAGGTGGCCGAAACCGGAGGTTTATCGTCCTCTACTATCCAATCACCATCCGATGCCCCCCCTTCAACTTCTTCTTACGCTCATCACCATATAGCCTCAAATTGCAACAATCCAGTCAATATATTTTCTTTCCTACGAGATCATGATGGTGACCCAGCCATTAAGGTACGTTCATGTTCGAGTTCGAGTTCTCATTCATTCTTGCTTGCTCACCACAATTGTCAGAATTTTTTGCCTAAATTGAGAGACCATATTCTTTATAGGCTGCTCAAACTAGACATCAGCCACTGCGACCGCACCTTCACAGAAGAGGACAGAAATTCAGTCATTATTCCCAACCATATCATCTACTCTGTCCAAACAATGCAGGTATACTACACAACGTATGACCTACGGAGGGAGTACGATTCCATTAATCCCAGATCTCACCCTGACGTCATGGTACTCTCTGGGGAGACAAACCCTACGCACCCATACTGGTATGCCCGCACCTTGGGTATCTACCATATGGAAGTATGGATTAACAAGGGTGGAAGACCAGTGAAACAGCATCTAGAGGTTCTGTGGGTAAGATGGCTCGCAACACTACGCAACCATAAAGGTGGTATGACACAATCACGCCTTCCAAAGGTTGCGTTTGTGGAGGAGTCAGATGAAGACGCTTTTGGCTTCCTTGATCCTGGTCAGGTAATCAGAGGAGCACATTTAATTCCTGCATTTGCCTCTGGTAGAGGTGTAAGTGCACTTAGTCATGGACAATCTTTGGGGCGCCTGGGTGAAGAGCTAGATGATTGGGAGCAACATTATGTTGGAATGTGAGTCTAATGTTATGTGGTACTACGCTCTAAGCTCTAACATCTAACAAATGTTCTTTGATCTAGTTTTGTTGATCGTGATATGTTCATGAGATATACACACTTGGGAGTAGGTCATTCAGCATATCTGCGTAGGGTGACCAGAGATAGTCTGGGCTCTACGATAGCTGCTTCACAATCTGACTCTAACTTGATGGACATCACATATGATGATAATCAAGTAGACGATCATGAGCTGGACTTGGAGGATCCCCATGGTGAAGAGTATGATGAAGAGGAAGAGGAATTTAGTGATGAGGAACTTATAGATGAGGATGAGGATGACTTGGAACTGAACGATGATCTCTCTTTCTAAAATCCTTCATGCCCTGTATCTCTAATGGTTTTTTAACTTTTGTAAAAATGGGAGGTGATACACTTGAATAAGTGGAGGTGTTGGTAAGATCTCTGGTATAGTATCCAAGTAGGGGAGAAGATGGTGGTGTTAAATGGGCAGCGGTATGTTATTCAGTAGTGTTTGAGTTCATACTGGGTTCAAAGTGTTAGCTTAGTAGTGTGGGGAGTGGGGTAAGCAGATATATTCTGTCATGTTTTCATCAGGTGTTTCAAATAGTTCCTTACAGAACACAATTGACCTATCATCTCTTGTAGGCTATGAAGGTAAACTGACACAACTCCTCATTCAACTCCTCACTATTCCAGATTTTACGGACATTGCAATATTCATTTCTGATGAGAAAGCCATAAATTGTACCGTAATTTCAAAGCATGAATAAGTGAAGTGAGCACGCTCAACAAAAAGAACATAATTTGACTACCATCCCTTGTAGGCTATGATGGCGCACTACTACAACTCCTCACTAAACTCCTCACTATTCCATATTTTATGAATGTTGCAACATTCATTTCTAATGAGAAAGCCATTAAATGTACTGTAATTTAAAGCATGATAAAGTTAAGTGAGCACGCTCAACAATTTGTACACAACTATGCTAAAGCTCCTTCCAGGTTGCATTGGTGCAAAGTCCCAACTCAGTCATGAGTTCCCACACCATTACAAATGTGGTGTCTGGTGCCAAACCCGCTTGCCAACGGAAAGCCTTAGATAGCTATGCAATTAACAGTATAAATTAATAAAAATAAAAATGTGCAAGAATATGTCAGCAACTGTTCAAGAGACCCTTGTTCACTTTGATGTTGAAACGTCACCTCCTTGTCAAGAACTCACCATCCTAGCATAGATTTGTAGACTTCCATGCCTATGTACCTTCAACTTAAATATCTTGGAGTATAAATTGTCATATTTGGTAGGAGCAGATTTACATCATTCTATAGTCATCATGGCAACAATATCAAGTACTCATGAATTTACTGATGTTGCCAGTGCCCTGTTATGTAGTGTCCTGCTCCTCTGGGGCCCTCCCTGTCAAATCGCGATGGCGTTCGAAGACCGGTATGCTCGCGGGAGTCGCCACAGGGCTTTCAAGCTCAAGGTTTGGGTTTGTCGCAAGGCGTGTATTACAGTGTGTTGCATATGAGATTGCAGTGCGTGTTTTTCAAAACTCGGCCTCGCTACTTTTACCGGCACTTGTATACCATAATTAGATGTCACATCTTGTAATACTGGCGTCTGTGCGAATGACAGTGCTTTGACCACGTCAACATTGACCTGCGGTCCAACACTGCATGTGAGTCTTTGCACTTTCCCTGCCTATGAACGACTTTGACCTGTTTTTTTTGATCAGATGAATACTGTTAGTCATTCCAACATTTCCGAGACTACTCCACTTCTACCTGTTGCCTAAACCACCCCAATTATACCTGTTGCCGAGATTGCCCTACCTCCGCCTGTTGGATATCTTGTTTCAATTTTAATGAACTTTTCGCTGCACGCACAAGGCCCAGTCACTCATGGTTCGAAAGTCGTCAAGAAGAAGTCCAAGCTGATAAAATCCAACTATATTGTGCTCGAAGGAATTACTTGCATTGATTTCATTGTAGCTTATCTTTTTATACATGGTCTTTTGGATCAAGTTGATCTACGAACACACGCACACCCAATTTCTGCCCATCCCTGCGTTCTCTGATTGGTCTTGTTGTCAATACTGGACTCGTCCAGCCAGATGAAGTATTCAGCTGGTATATCCCCATATGCAGCTTGCCAAGTTGCCCGCAAGAGCTCGTTCCTCTCTGCGGCTGTTTTGGAAATGTCTTTGTGGGTCAGTCCCAGCCTTCGAGTGGCGCGTGAAAGGGTAGCGAGAGAAATGTCTTTGTTCCGAGCAGTGAGAAGTTGTTCTTGTAGTTCATCCAGGTACATGACAGGGTTTGCCTGGAGTAGTGCATGGATGTATTCAGTGTTGACGGTGTCAAGAATGCGGGGACGACCCCTGCGGTGTGCAAAGGGATTGTTGATTTGACCATAGTCTCGGTACAAGCGAAGAACATTGTATACTGTCTTCTCCGAGCATCGAGCAAGCTGAGATATTTCAAAAGCTGTCCTGTGTTGTTCAAATCGCCATAATACAATATTCTGGCGCATTTCCTGGCTAGTGAATGGTCCTGGCATGATCGAGGTTTCGTTTCATCAAGCGGCAGGCCCTGGCTAGAGTGACATGTCACATCCCTTGACCTAGTTAGGAATACAGGTGCCGGTAAAGGTGGCGAGGCCGAGTTTTTGAAAAACACGCACTGCAATCTCATATGCAACACACTGTCATTGGAGTCGCCACTGGTAGTTGGTTCATATCCGGCTATAGCCGTGAGCGGAGGCAATGTTAATCAATCACCAACGGGGTATATAGACAAGGAGCTATTCAAGATACTACGAATCATCCCCTGATATTATACAATCAATTTCTATGTGAAGTCATCAAAATCACCCGATTACACCTCGCAGGTTGTCCCTTCTACAGACACCTCCTTGCCTGTCGATGGTCGGCCCAGGTTCCCATTTCTGTACATCGAGGCGTCGTCATTGGGGGTAAATTCAGATATATGTACCTGTGAAGGCTTCAGAGCATAATGCCGCAAGTTTCCTCGATCCGTCTCACTGGTCGACCCTCCACGGACAGTCAAAACATGACTGAGATTTTTTTTGCCTATTGCAATTCGGATGATTACCATGTAGAAAGCAATGGAGATGATCGGCATGAGCTGGTTGATTGATGGTTAGTACTTTTCAATGATAAATGTTATCAAGCTAATCACCACGTCTATCATAACGAGCGATCCATTGTTCGAGCAGACCGAACCGATTAATGTGCAGAGGAGCGCTATAGAGTATACAATAGCAGCATCCATAATCACGCGTAGTATACTCGTCGTAGTCATCTTCGTAGTGCGAGTGTTAGCGACAGTGCGTTCGATTTTCCAGATGCGATACGCCAGTAATCCTGAACAAATTGAGATTGGTATGAGGATATACAGGCAGAAGCGCGCTTACCTGAACTCAACAAATTAGTTGCAAGTGTCAAGGCATAAAATGCCGAGATCCATTGGCGAGTCGCGTGACTGAAGACGTTTCCGGAGATGCTAGTTGTGCGCGAAAAGCTGTAGATCGAGTATACACCAGTCACTTCGAGACGATATCAGAACATGCGACTTGCTGTGTGTATTTGAAACCTGACCTGCGACACTGAACCACAGCATGCTGGGTAGGATGATAACCCAAACGGTTTGCCAAACGACGTAACAACGATAAATCTTTGTCCAAAAAAGCCCTTCTATATCAATCTCAAACTGACAATTATACGATTGAACCCACCACCACCCCATCGCCAAGTAGAGTTTGCGAAACAAATATGGCATTTTTGATCACAAAGGTTTTTCGGGCGATTTCTGCGAAGAACGCCTCTGGCCCGCCCGGGAACGTGTCGCGATACTGCACCAGTCCTTCTTCAGTTCGAATAATATCTACAACCATGTGCTTGGAGGATTTCAGCATGACGCTAGGTGTAAAAGGCAAGAAGCTAACCGCAGTGCTCAGTGCCAACAGCAGGACGGCCACAGCAGTTATTGGACGATTAACGTCCCGCATGTGATGCTTGTATGTCAGTGCCCAGATGGTGCCAATAAACATTAATACAGAGAAGCCTGAAGAGCGCTATCTTGAGGGATGTGGGACAGATGAGCTCATTGAGATACTCACCGTATAATATGCCTTCCAGCACTGTTGACATTATTGCAGCGCTATCCAGCGGGATGCCTTTTGCAAAAGCCATGGCAAAGACGATACCTGGCGATGTACAGCTTGAAGAGCTCGCAAATTTGCCAGTCCCGTGTCCCACCCCGTGTATATCGTAATTTTAGCAGAACTTAAACTGTCATGATGATCATCTCGAAGATCCTGAACCAGCATCCATCAGGCAGATATTTATAATCAGCGCTTCTGGCCCCCAATTATCAAACATGGCATCAGCGAAGCTGTTATCTGAACGTGCTTGTTGTACAGCTTCGACTTGAAGTGTTACCACCATATATGCCGCGACCCAATAGTGACAGGGGAGAGCTTGCGTTCGTGCTTGATGTTCGAGTCGGGGTACATGATATGATAGTCACTCTCCATCTGGACCCAACCTGGAGAAGGTATGAAAGAAACGCGCCTGAGAATAGTGTTTCAAGTTGGTATTAATAGCTGGCAGACTCGCCGTCGCTATCGGATCTAATGATACTGTCGAAGCAGGTTTAGAAAGGAACGACTTTGGAACGACTTGAGGTTAGTAGTAATAATTGTGGACCCACTTGAAATTATTACATAATTATTTGAACTTTGCAGAGACACTAACTCCATACGAATTTCTATTGTGCTTTATCATATGCCTCGGCGAGGTCTCTCTCGTCCGGCCACTAGTTTCCAGTATTCTACTAGGTCACCATATAAAAAGACGGCAATTGTCTGAGTCCTTTCGCCCGGCTTCAAGTTTGCAATCCCCCCGGCCCCGCACATCTCATCCCTCGCAATTCTGCCCAGGTACTTTTGCCTGCAGCCTCCTTCATAACTGTACTGCAACTTGAAGGTAGAGTAAATCATTGTGTTCGTGCTTCTTGAGCTCAGAGGGAATAACCACCGTTTGAAAGCCGTAAATAAACGGGAGTTTGCATCACAGACGGGATTTATACCAGGCTAGATAACAATAGCAGTGTATATGTCGCTATTTCTGGGCTGTTGGCCAGGACACATCATTCTGCCTGGATCCACTCTGCGAAGGCTGTATGCGAAATTGCAACGTGGATATTCGTTCTGTTTCACTGGTCCATCCATCTTGAGTGTGTCTACTGATTGCGATGCGAATAAACACCATGTAGAAGGCAATCGAGATGATCGGGATGAGCTAGTTGATTGAGGTTAGTATTTTCGACAATAGGCAAGTTATTAACAGCGTAATTACCATGTCCCCCATGATTAAGAACACAGCAGACGAGTAAGCGTATATTATTACTATGAAGGAGCAGAGCGCCGTGGAGTACAAAATAGCCGCATCGACAAACACTCGCAATAAAGGGATTTTGCGCTTTGTGGCACGAACCGCAGAAACTTTGCGTTCGATCGTCCAAATGCGATATGCCACTAGTCCTGGACACATTCAGATCAGTATGAGGCCTCAGCATCGTCCATTTGCAGGAGTTTGCTTACCTGAACTGAACAAATTAGTGGCCAGCGTAAAGGTAAGGAATGCCGTGATCCAGATCATCTCGCCCGTAATGAAAGTCTGATCGTAGCTACCACCCGAGACCGGGGAGCTACTCCTCGGTGCGTAGACCCAACAAATACCAAAGGCTTCGAGACAACGTTATAGCCCACAACATCCTGATATTGTAAACTGACCTGCGATACCGCACCACAGCATGCATGGTAGGATGATAATCCAGATAGATTGCCAAACGACATAACATCGATAAATCTTTTGTCAGAAAGGAAAGTTCTATAAGCCGCGAGGGCTTTACATTGGCAGATGAAGAATGAACCCACCACTACCCCGTCGCCAAGAAGAGTTTGCAAGGTGTATATTACATTCTTGGCTATAAATATTTCTTGTAGAAGGTCTGTGAAGAATGATTCTGGCCCGCCTGGGAACATATTGCGATACTTCATTAGTCCATCTTCTACTTCAATGATAACTAGAACCATGTCCTTGTGAGATGTCAGCAGGTGTAATCAGATGAAAGCAGCGAGAAGCTAACCGCGGTACTCAGTAAGAATAGCAGGGTGGCAGTCGCAACCATCGAGCGATTGATGTCCCGTGAGCGACGTTTGTAGGTGAGAGTCCAGATGGTACCTATGAACATGAGGACTGAAAAGCCTGAAGAATGTTAGTTTCAAAAGTGGGTATGGGACGGGCAAACTCATTGCGATACCCACCGTATAAAATTCCTACCAGAACTGATGATACGAAGAAGGCAGTATCCAGCTGGACAGTGAAAGCCATGGCGAAAATGATGACTAGGGGCTGTGCTACGACGAAGTGAGTAGAATCGTCAATCACTCTCAGGTTAAATCACTATATATACTAATAGTACACCATCAATTTGAAACTCACATGTACAGAGCTATTCAGCCCCACACAGCATACCAGGTTGTGATGCAACCTGACATTTCCAAAAAAAAAATAGATTTAGATGGCTCTCACGGAGTCATCACAAGCTTTTTGAAGCTCAAAGTCCCGTCTGGTGTTGGCCTATTAATGCCACTCACTCCACAGATTCAGAACAGCGCCAACTTCTCCAGAGTCCTGACACGATTCCTATTGAATGCTGTTATTCATTGAAGTCAAGTGCTCCCGGTTTGATGTTCTTGCCCCACTCTCACTAGCTATGTTCATGATTGGCGAAATGATAAAAATAGCCGAGTTCCAGGGAACATACCTTGCAAAGGTAAAGACTTGAAAAAATTTCGCATGCAGAGTTTGGACCCTTGTTAGCTTGCGCAATTGCTGAATGACCCATGGTAGTAGATGACAGGATACAGGAATGGATGGTTAGCACATCTCCTTATATACGTGCCAGCTAGGAAAGGAGCTCTTTGTCCTGACTCGGGCGGCCCGGGCACTAATTTGCACCCCAGGGTGACGCGCCTCGTAAGAATAAATCTGCCACTGCGATGTTGGCGGTGCCAGCTTTGTCAACCTATGCTGGGATCCTGATCAGTCCTGGTACAGTCGCGAGCACGCTCGCTGAGAGTCTTATAACCCACACAAGAGTTCCAACTTGCAAGATCTGCGAAACTGTTGATAAACCTGGAAGATAATATACGTAACCCCACAAAGTGATACCTAAAAGTAACAGGAACATTAAAACACTACATTGATATCGACACATACCAGAGAAGGGATCGAGGTCAGTAAACGGATGGAGCAGAGGTTGGTCGCAATAAATTACCGAGTCACAAAGCATAGCAGATTAAAACCCCAGCTGCTCCACAAAGCTCTGCCACGCCGCATCTAGCACTGGCAACTCCTGTATCCCATTCGGCGCGCCATATGGGTGTGCCGGATGAAGCGTGTTCAGCACCTGCGGATGTCCATTGTAAATCTCCGCCCCATACACACTCGGCCCGCTGAAGTGCACGTCGCTCATCGCCTGGAAGAAAGACTCTGAAGAGTCAAAAGAGCCGCCCGCAGTGAACGGCGATTGCTCGAACTTGTCAAAGACGCGCATGTCCTGCATGATGCGCGGGTGTATATCGGACCCGGTGCTCTGTCCGTTTGATGTGACTTGTCTGCTCGGCTGGGACGAGCCGCTTGACTCCGCCTCTGACGGTGAGGAATGGGCAGATGGTGGCGAGGCGCTGGATCGAGGGCTAGTTTTGGATATTAGATGAGTTTTGCCGCCGCCAAGGCGATTGAGCTCGGCGCGGGATAAGCTGGACTGATCGTCATAAAGAGGACGATCAACAGCATCGTGGCCCTTTTTCCAAACTTTTGTTATTGAGTCCTAGACACAAGATGAGGGGCCTGCTTAGCATGCATAGAGAGAATACCTACGAGGCGCACAGCGGCAGGCTTTGAGGTTGACGCTGACTTCTGGAATACTTCGTAAACGACATCCAGCTCGTGCAATGAAGAAGGTGCTATGTTTGATTGAGGCGCACGGTTAACGATCATGCACATGACAATCTGTGATACACGTCATTACGCACTTCAATTATGGAATTGAACAGGGCTACTCACGGCGGCAGATAAAGCATGTGACCAGAAAAGACTCAACCGCTCAATCGCTCGCGGAATCCTCCTAACTGCATGCGAGTGACTTTCTATCACTCGCCACGCAGAGCGATACATCGCCATGACTGAGGGGCCGTATTTATGCTTCAGGAGATCATTGGGCTGGTCCTCCAAAGCTTGCGTAAAGTATTGGCGATGGATCTTTAACAATGCTAAACACGCCGCGAATAAGTGTCATGAATGGATCGGAATAGATGTTATGTGTGCCCACTAAATTCCTTGTTCGTGAGGAGAAAAACCGTCTGGACTTGCTCAAGAATAGCGGCTTGCGTAAGAGTTTCGTCTGCATCACAGCGGGGCTGGAGATGAGGTGGGACAGGGAAATCGCGGATTTTTCGATCGAGTTCGAGGATCGTACTGTAGGTGGGTATTTTGGCTCCAAATGCATTGACCATTACGTGGTGCAGGAGCCGCGAAAATTTCCACGACCACATGTGCCCTATAGAGATTTGAGGACAGTGAAGTACAATAACGAGGAACGCGTACCACTCATCTCCTTTTCCCCTTTACTATTAACCACCGCGAAATCATCATTTGGGTACGGAGTGTCGATCCAATCAGGAGAGACGTTCGGTGGACGGCCGGTGTAGAAGCTCTGAAGTACACAATATGAGTGGGACTCCACAGCGCTAGTTTGGATGACACACAATCCAGGTGTCCAACATAAAAATCTGCCAAAAGACGGAACTGCGTTTTTGAACAACGGAGTCGCTTAGCTTCCACCTAGCACTAGAAAGATCTTGAGGATGCCATCAGTCACAGAACACCGAGCGGGTAACATAAAAGACGTACGGAGGCCGATCTAGGAAAATCGATAAGCGACTTGTAATACGTGAGGAGAATAAACGAACCCTGTAGCCAAGCTTTACAGCCAAACCGATGAACAAGTATGACTGGCTTGAATCCATCTCTAGGTCACTCAGTTCCAGGTACTGCACAATATGCAGCTAATGTGACTTTTGAGCATCTGCACGCTGATACCATGTACAAGGAAGAAACAGACCAGTGCGATGAGAGTATGGACACTCGTTTCTGTGCAGGGAGAAGTAAAGTGCAATGCCACCTGCGACAGAATATGATACTCCTGTGCCTCCACGGCATAAGATGGCTTTTCAAAGTCCAAGAGAGTGGCAAGAGAAAATATGCCGAATAGGAGTGAGAGGTCGTGAGAACCGGGTATTCCCTCATAACAACTGTTGGGGAAACCTGCTCAGGAGCACAACAAGGAAGAAGTAGAAGAAGCATACTTCGCACGGTAAACACTTCCAATGATGTTATCGAAAAGTTCTGATCGTGTCAGGGGAGTCCACCTGGAAGAAGTGGTCAGGCATCATTCTGTCACGAGTACATGGACGTACAAGACTTGGCCCCATTCAAGGTAAATCTCGCTAAGGCGGATCGCCTCTGATAACGGAGGCAGATATGAATATACAGGTTTCCAAAGGCCATTATCAACCGGGGCACTGTCAGAACCAGGTAACCAAGCATCAAGGATCTGTTTCGAAAGTCGGGGGAACGTTTCAGAAAATGGAGGCTTCGGTTGTTGTTTCAGAGGTGGCTAAAAGAAAACGTCACACAATGTCGCAAAGCGGGAGCAACGAACCCCACCTGAATGAGATACTACAGGATGTTCAGCGGATATTCATTACTTCTGAATGTAGAACTTACCTCTGAGCGGGCGGTGCCTCCCATAAAAATAGTTTCCCCACGAGTGCCAATGGTGAGGGTGCCTATGACCAGAGTGAGCTGCGTGCATCAACCACAGACTTCAATAAGCTTCACCAAACGCATCTATGACAGAATCAGCATCAGCTTTATTCGAAGTTTGAGGCTGTCGTTCTGCAAAGTTGCTGCTTGAGCTGGATTCTGGACTATCACTTGAAATGACTGTAATAGCGTCTGATAGCAGCGAGTGCGGTAGAACAGATCCCTCAGAGTGCACATTTCGAAGCGCTTCCTCGAGTTCACGTATTTGTGCCGACATGACTTCAATTTTGTTGTGCAACTCCTCTGTATTTGCGAGAACAAGGCTGTGCATGTGGTGTCAGAATGGTGAAAGAGTAAACAGGAGAACCACATACCGATTGCCCTTTCCCGCTGTCAATGATCCTGAATATGTTTGAGGCTTGCAAGATCTTATAAATCACGGAAAGAGCAAACCACTAGGACATATTGCGGCACAGCCACGTTTTACGCAGGTCTCGCATGGAACCTACATAACAACCAAGTCAGCAAGGCTCTAGTGAATCGTCAAGAGCAGAACTGCAGACCTTGCGGTCACATCGAAGTTTGAGTCTGATCCAACAAAGGACCGGAGTGATAAATCACAAACGGATTCGTCAAACATGTCGTCTCAATTGAGAGAAATGAAGACACACCTTCTGCACTCTGCACAAGACGTGGGTACTCTGCCAGGTTTCTTCCTTTCCTTCTGATCGCCATTTTTCAACTCTGTCGTCCTGGTCATTGCGGTACTAGTAAGTACGCAAAAAGAATACTACGGAATAGGAGCGCGTCTCAGAGGCGGCGTTTGAATGACTAATCACAACTTAGTCCGGTACCGCTGAACCGCCGCGATTCGTCACTTGCCGAGCACATGTTCATTGATCGTCCGGGACTTTCCTCCTTTTTTTGTTCAAGTGCAATCACGGTTTGATGCGCCTGCAACTGTAAACTCCTACCCTTGTTCACTATAGGACACCTGAATGGGCCAGGACATAACCATTGGGCGACTTGGACCCTTGGACCCTTGGAGTACGCCGTGGACGCGTCCGGCGTGCGTGGAGATGGAAATCAAGGCAGTCTCAACTTTCTTATCAGGGAATCACTTATTTGAATTGTTTCCTCACAACAATGTGCACCGATGCGGCCCCTGGGCCTGAGCACTGCACTGCGACTAGCAAGTCGGATGTAAGCTGAGTTTCACAGCAGAACGCCCTGAATTCAGGACGCCTGTCGTTATGTCGAAACCCTATCGCTTTACCCGGATCTGCGACGATTAACAGGCTTGGATGTTCCCTCCGGCCACGCCTTATACACAGTGCGGGATTCCGAGTTGGGCTCAAAATCAGTGCCCCTGCAATCAACTAACGATATTTGGGTATACTAGACCCATCATTCGTTTTTAGTTCAGCGCTGCACTTGGTTCTGCACCCCTTATTTCGTTCTCAGTTTTCGCGTCATGCTTTCTCAAATGCCCGCCGAGACTCGTAATATTGGGTGAGTAATACTCGGAGTAGAATCTTTTGCGCTCCGCAGTTGAATCAGGCTAACTGTACTGTTAGGAGAATCGAGGCTATTGTCCCTAGGATGGCTACCGCCCCACGCGCCGCGCTAGAAGCCTGATGCACGCGTTCGCGTGTTACTCGTTTGAAGGGGCGGTGGAGCACACTAGTGGCATCTACCCTGTGAAAGAATCGTCGAAGCGTGCCGTTCACTGAAATAGTAATACGGCGCTTGAGCTAACCATTTCAACGCGGCTTCTGTATACAGTTCATCGTGTGAGTCAGGTAATATGACCATCTTGGCGCACGGGGTGGACCCGCGTTTCCGATCAATGCGCGTCGAAGAGCTAAAACAAGTATTTGCTGTAGGTTATCACACACGCTGGACCGCATATTTGTCGCTCCATCCTGGATATCACGCCTTCTGTCATTACCGTTCCGATTTGATGCAAATTCGTTGCGAATTTCCTAATTATTCGGAAGACTCGGGGGAGGAGTGGCACAGGCAGACCACGACACCAGCTCCTTGCAAAGTTTGAATCGAAATTCGTGCGATACTTCGGGTAAGAGATCTTCTAGTGGCGGATTGACTGACATACAGACGGGAGTCGGAATACTGTGTACTTCGACGTCATCGTGGCACGGTTACTGTATAATTGAATGGCGTCCGGTCGGTGAATCGAAGTTACCGTCTCGAGAGTCGAGACCTTTATGGATTAATGCCTACATAGCTATAGCGGAGAAGAAGAGCTCGGGAGTCGCTTTCTCTATAAAACCATTGGATGAATTTGGAAACTAGTCATGTGAGGTAAACCGGCTATAAGTAGCACGTGCGTGTTGAACTTCAGTAGCGCTGAAACTAAATGTGAACTGTTGCAGCAGAAACATAACAGCCTTATACATCTCGTCGACATGATCATAGCCATATACTATGGCACTAACAACTTCCGTTCAAGGTCTTCAAGCATACCCGACCGCTCATAGTACGTGACGCCGTTTGCCGTGTTAACAAATACACCCCCGCGCTTATTCGGAACGGCAATATTGAGGGGGCCAAACGGACGTTATTCGGTTCGGGCGACAGGCGAGGACTTGACTGGTTATCGTGGAAGGATCCACGGAAGCTTTTCATACCCAGGAATATATACTTTGATGTGCGCCCGTCTGGCTCTTATAAAGCCACCAGTCTGCAGACGCCAGGCAAGATCTCTGGACAGACTTCACCATATCCCTCCCTTCAATCATGGAACAAGACTCGCGGCCATTGTTGCAGCAGAAGCCGCAACCTGCTCCATTGGTGTTCAATGACTATCCTGGAATTCCAAACGCCGCTTCTTCCCCAATTTCCAGCGGGCAAGATTCATTCAACCAGTCTGATGCAATTCTGCCTCCTGCACATACCAACAGGACGCTAGTGCTGTGTTTGTAGGTCGTTTCTGACAAAGCGCTTCGACCATTCACTGACTTTTCTGTCAAGTGATGGAACCGGTGACCAGGTGAGGGCACTCTGTTCTCAAATAGCGCTCAATAGTTGATCAACCTTGGCGAACAGTTTGATTCTGATGTGTGTTCCCGTTTCTGTTCCTCAGAGAGTCCTTCGGAACTGACTGGCCATTCAGAACTCTAACATCGTCCAGCTATTCAGTATGCTCGTCAAGGATGATCCCTCCTTGCAGATGGTATATTACCAGGTAATATGAAGCATGATTGACCCTGAACTCAGCTTACCTTTGGCATGTCACAGGCCGGCATCGGAACATATTCTATCCCGGAGATGGCCACGCCCATGATGGCTAAGATGTCCAAGACTGTTGACATGATGATTGGGAATCATCTCAACGCCCATGTGATGGGTCAGTCATACTTTTACTCCTTCCTTATTCGGTTGCTAATTTCAAAATAGGAGGATATGAGTTTCTCATGCAGAATTGTAAGTCAGAACGCGTTCCGCGGGTGATACCACTAATTTTGGCTATTGTAGACGACGCTGGTGATAAGATTTGCATATTCGGCTTTTCAAGAGGTGCCTATACCGCGCGCGCGCTTGCTGGAATGTAAGTTTACTGGGGTTGTTGTCGGCTAGTTCTAACATATCATACTTGCAGGATTCACAAAGTTGGACTTTTACCTCGTTGCAACCACCAGCAGGTTCCTTTTGCGTACAATATGTACAGCCGTGATGATGACGAGGGCTGGAGACAAAGTAATGCATTCAAGAAGGCTTTCTCCATTAATGTGGAGATCGAATTTGTCGGGGTTTGGTAGGTTCGCGGCGCTGGTCTAGTGCGAGCCATGGTTTAAACTTCATTCTGTGAACAGGGATACCGTCAGTTCGGTAGGAATCATTCCTAAACGGTTGCCCTTCACGAAGGCGAACAACAATATCAGGTACTTCCGTCATGCAATTTCTCTTGACGAACATCGTGTGTATGTGCCTCAAATTCCTTTTCAATAACTCGTCATCTGATTTGCAATGCTCAGGCGCTTCAGGCCTGGTCTTTGGACACGCCCAACTGAGGCTCATAAACATTGTGGTGTTAAATCTCATCACATGCCTCGCAGCATCCGGAGGCATTTCCCGAGCCGGCCAAAACTCGAAAGTTTAGGCAGCCCAGACAGTGACGCAACCAAGACCCATCACCATCACGAGAGTCAAGATGAAATGGAACGAGAGTTCTCAACCACCGACTCGGAGCCCATCGTTGAGACGAACGTTGAAGAAGTTTGGTTTGCTGGTTGTCATTGCGGTAAGAACATCAAGTTCGGCAGAGTACAATTCTGATCACAAAGCAGACGTCGGCGGAGGTTCGGTCAAAAACGGTACCCGCAATAGTCTTGCCCGCATACCGCTTCGGTGGATGATTCGGCAATTGTTCCAGCTTGACATCGGCATCCTCTTCCACCGGAACATGTTCCCGAAAATTGGCATGGATCCCACGACGCTCTACCCTGTGTCCGTAGCTAAACGGCCTCGACCCCCTCCACTATACCAAGCTCCGCACGCCCCATCTCCTCCTGGCACACCGAAATCGATGATCAAGGCTGAAGTGCTTCCACCGCCTGAAGTCGTCACTAACGATCCTGCGATGATCGTCTATAGTGATGGTGGCAAATTCGTAAACGAGGAACTGGAGGACCTAGCTGATGCCACCAGCCCAATGTATGACCAACTCAGCCTCGCACGTGTATGGTGGATTCTAGAGGTCATTCCGCAAATGCTTCACTACCAGGATGACCAAAGTGACAACTTGGTTGATGAGTACACGTGCGTCATCTCGTGCTTGGCCCGGGTTTACTATCATGCTGACTTTGATAAAAGGGTCAACATGGGGAGCGGCCGGCACATTCAGCGCCAGATCAAGGATGGTGTTAAAATTCATAGGTCTGTCAAGATTCGCATGGAGGCGGATAACCTCAAAGGCGGAAAATACTGGCCTAAAGCGAAACTAAAGGTGGAGCCTACATGGGTTGACTGAGCTGCTTCCTAGCTTGTTCCTATGCGATTCACACATCTATGCGCTTGGTTTTCTTGTATCTGGCCTGTGATACGACTTTGTGATATTGTACACCTGTACGTAGTACTTGCTATATTGTAGTGAATGACCAATTCTTTTAGTTGCATCTCCTTGACCTTGGTGTTGAACCCAATCTGTGGCTGTGCTGCATAATATACTTGACGAGAAAAATGGTCGCTTATAGCCAGGCCTGAGGAATTCGGAGAACTCTCTTCCTCGATCCACAGTATGTCCTAGTATATCCAAGGGAGACTGACACAATCTAGTAACTCAGGCCAATAAAACCGTGTGCTCAATTGATTGTCAGGAAAGAGTTTTGGTATATGGTTTGATTGTCAGCTCAAAATATTGGTGAGAGTCCTCCAAGTCGGCGCCCGCTCTCCTACTAGGCTCTCCTCCGTTTTCAGATCTTCAAATCTCAGGTTGATTCTGCGATGGGAATGTCCACTTGCACAGTGACATGTCGCTGATATCATGCTGCGGACGCATTATTCCCTGAAGGCTGAGGTTCAATATTCATGACAATATCACCTGTCTTGAGACGGGCCGGTACTGCGCCTCGTGGAGAGACGCCGCGCAAACTGCGGGCTGGTAATAGACTACCGCCGTGACCCTGTGAGTCGTGAATCAGTGATACGAGACAACCTGTCCTAGTTTTTCGAAGCAGCCCCGCGCGCTTACTGCCTTCGGCTGTCGCAGAGGTTAATGCTGACCAGGTGGTCTTGCATAGCGGTGATGTCGTCCACGGTAGATATACTTACACCCTGTGAGTTCTGCTGTCACTTTCAATCCAAGGTTCGCTTTAGCGCGGCAGCCAAACTGACGCCGACTCTCTTCAATGGGCTAAAGCACAACCTTTTGTACGCTCTGATCGGATTATACAGTCAGCGCGCTGCCGCTTGACCCCGAGAACCAGACGACGTCGTATCCGATCCCTTTTTTGCAGATCATTAATTACGCGTGACAAAGTCAAGTCGTCGCGATACCGTGAAATACTATTCTGGTTTTCTTTGACATGTAAATGGAAACACATCTTTTTTGGTGTGTTCTCTGCTTTGTCTCTCGCACTGGCAGCGCTTTCGAGGATATTCGAATCTTGCTCTTCGCCGACGGAAGACCGAAGCTCTGGAACTGAAGCGTTCTGTGCCTCGTCACCGACGAGGGCAATCACACCAGGCACAACCCTACAGTTGGAACAAGAACGCAAAGCTATCTTACACCTACCTGGATCTGGTTTCCCATACTCTGATGGATCGTCCACCACGATGCTACTAAAGATAGGCATGTAACGTTGATCATCGTGGTTTCTCAATGCTATTCGGTTTCACCGAGTCTACACTGTCTGTCGGGCTATTTCGACTACAGAAGGATTTCTGCCCCTGTGGAGGAAATGCGTCTACTGGAGAATAGGCAAAGTTAAATTGGTATCAAGGGCATATACGTTGGATCGTCATTGAATCTGTGCTGCTGTTCAAAGCTCATTTCCCTCTTCGTTCGATGGTACACAGAGTTTACAAGATAGTAATGGATGAACGCAAGATGAACGTGCGTTCACTCCTCCTTGCCATTACGTATAAAATAGCTTGATCATCTCATGATAACCAATCGGATATGGTGTAATGGTTAACATTGCCGCCTCTCACGCGGCAGCTCGGGGTTCGATTCCCCGTATCCGAATATTTTTGCTTTTCTCAGAAGTTCGACCAAAACTGAAAACTGACAAGATAACATCGATATACGCTGATGTGACATCGTTTGCAAGCTTAGCGGTTAGACATCGAAGTGCTAATTAAACTCATTCAGGTAGAATTTGGTGATTGGGTAAATCACAATGAATACAGCTGCACGCCTCGCGATCGCGCTAAACCAAGTGACATAAGAGTACAAGCGTGCTAGATGGGTAACAGTGGGGAAACGGAGAAACAACAAAGACAGCATCTATCGATAATGAGCAAATAGCACTGAGCACGGTATACTGACAAATCCAAGTCATGACCTCGCCATGACTTGGACGAATTACTTACTCTCCCCCGCCAGCGAGTTCGAGAATCAACCGACATGCAACATCCATAAATACAAAGGGCGATACCACCTCGTCTTCCTTGAGCGCGAGGTGGTCTTTGTCCTTGATGGATCGTCCATCTGAACTTGAGTCGGGGAGATATGTATCGGGATCGGCCATGTCGAATTTTCCAGCGCCGGGTTCGGCGGAAGCTTTGTAGGTCTTTTTGTGGTGGAAGTCGACGAGATAATTTATGGAGTCTACCATGTAGAGCTGGAGATTCATGAGGACCTGGTAATGCGTCAGCTAGATAATTCGTAGCAGAAAACGAGGGTGTACGTACCACAACGTCCTGGACTCTGGCTCGGGTCTCAACAAAGTAGACGCTTGCAGCCACACGCAAATCTACCGATTCGCTCCCATCCATCTCCCTTGCGCGTTCAATCTTCGCGCCGCCATCCATGCTGCTCCTTGGCCGAGACTTAACACCTCCTAGGCCGCCCAAGTTCCTCTTCTCCTTCCACTCCATTCCGAGCGCCTTGAGCGTTCGATATATCTCCAGCATGACTTCCATGGGCGGACTTCTGCTACGAATCCCGAAGTGCCACTTCGTCCGGTGTTGCTTCTTCTCTTTAACAGGCCATGCGCGTTTGGCATTTGCATAAGATGCGAGATGGTGTTGTTCCGGCAGCTGGTCGGGGAGGGGCAGCGAAGAGTTGAGCACAGCAAATGTGTTGAGGTCGTGTTCACCGTATTCACTGTTTATCGGAGGCGTGGAAAAATCGAGTCCATCATCGATGTCGTCGTCTTCTTCTTCGCCATCCTCATATTCAGCATTAAATGCGGCTTCAAAGAGATTTTCTTCGAGATCGCCTTGGGGAGAGAGAGCGTTGGGTGAGAGCGTATTCCGAGGCTGGAGGGTTATCAATACAGGCGGAAATCATGAGAATTGGTACTCACATCCATCGCTGCGAGTTGGGCATCTCGTTCTTGCTCCTCGAACTCTGCCACTTGGAAGATGATCAGTCAACCAGTGCTGTAAAAATCAGTCACGCGGATAAAACAGATACCTACAATCACGGCCAGCACGGCGTTTGTCCCGTAGGAGCATGTATGCAACCTTGACTGCATTCCCTTGAACACCGTCATCCCGTCTTAAACACTCCCAGATATCTTCCTTATCCACCCCTTCCATGCGCGTTGCCAGTTCATCAATGACATCCTCCTCGATGCGTCCAAGGCCGTCGACAATCTCAAAGTCGAGTACCTTGGCTTGCGTGACAAGGGACGATAGCGTACCAAGCACAGGACCAGGAGGTGGAGGGAGGGGAGTCAGGTAACGGGGAAGATCAGTCCTGAAGAATGCCTATTGTGTTATTTCGGGGATGGTAATACGTTTGACGGGGTCGATAGCGAGCATGTGGTTGATCAGGCCGCGGGCATCAGCACCAAGATAAGACGGCATATGGTAAGACCCCTCTGTGAGATATCAGTACGTACGTTCTCAGGCAGAAGGCTACAAGTACAAGTGCAAAGACGTACGGCTAATTTTGGTGAACAGGGTTTGAACATCGTCGTCTTCAAAAGGTAGCCTTCCACACAGCATGACATAGAGAATTACTCCACAGCTCCAGACGTCGATCTCTGGGCCAGTGTAAAGTCCTCCTCGGATCACTTCTGGCGCGGCATAATTGGGGCTGCCACAGCTCGTCTTGAGGAAATCACCATCCTTAATTTCGTTGGAAAGCCCAAAGTCCGCTATTTTGACGTTGAGATCGTCATCAAGAAGCACATTCTCTGGCTTGAGATCTCTGTGAACGATTTTGAGCTTGTGGCTGTACTCTATCCCTGAGATGAGTTGCTGAAAGAACCTCCGGGCTCGGGGCTCCGGCATCCGTCCGTTAGCTACGATGTAGTTGAAAAGTTCGCCACCAGCGTACTCGAGAACGATGATGATATCTGTAGGGGTCGAGATCACTTCGTAGCTGTAAAAAATCATGAGGTGGAACAGCAATAATTGTTTGAAGGACATACAGCTTGATAATGTGTGGATGCCGCAGGGTTCGCATATATTCTACTTCCCTCTGGACACGAGTCTTGGTCTTGGTCATATGGATGACTGCCTTGGATATGTATTTCATGGCGACTTTCTGACCTGTTATGGTGTGAGTAGCCACTGCAAAGCACTCGTTAGTCCATCCAGAACAGAGATCAAGCAAATTTGTAAGATGCACTTTTAACCTTGCCAAACGTCCCCTCCGCGATATCTTGTATGACTGTGTATTCACCCAGCTTTGTCGCTGGGTACACTGTTTGTTCGGTCATGGCGGAGAGCCGTTGGTGGATGGATAGTCGTTGCCGTCGTCGCGATCGTCGAGCTGGTGATGTGCGTCTGAATTGCGGGAAAATTGGGAAGTGCTCCTGGGATTGATGTTGTTACGTACTTGAATTTGGGGTCTTACCTGCTTATGTATATCTGGTGATTCCCAGGTTGACTCGACCCCACTTTATGCTTGGCAATAACTGTAACAAAGTTCAAAGGTCGGATTTGCCGATTTTGGTGTAGATTCAATTAGGCGTGGATTTTCTTGAGGATGAATTCCCATCTCACCTTTAACCTATACAGTATGCATCTCGAGGAGACTTTTCCAAGGTTCAATTTCTACTAAATGACCCCGCATCAGTGGGGTACATATATTATTATATTCGACGTTGCCTAGCAGTATACGACGTGCGTCGCAGTGGCAAATTCATTTGTCGTTCTCCTCGAGACCGTGACGGGCCCTGCGCAACCAACGAGTTGAGCTCATTCACCGACCACCGACCAATGCAGTTCTTCAAAGTACTCCTCCTGCGATCCGCATGTCATCCGACGTTAACGTCAATTCTCTCCGTGGGAGTGAAGCCTAACTGAATTAATGTCACGGCTCACTCAGCGCACTGGACAAAGCGTCAATTTTCCACGAAACGAGCTTGGCCTTCCTGGACTGGAGGCGCTGGACCAGATAACCGATTACATATTCCAAAGCCTCACCACGCAGTAATTCCAGCCGAACACTCCGTCTCAGCAGCATACGATACTTATAGCACTTTCCTGCCAGATTACTCGCACTATGGTTTGACAGACCTTCCAAGCCATATGAATTTCAAATAGGCCACGATCATATCCGGGTTGGAAGATCCCTCCGAACGGAAACATGAAAGGTGTTATGCGCTATCTGTTGGGGTGTGCTCCTGGCAGCTAGCGGGAGACTGCTGATGACGAGCAGCTTTGGCAATGACTCGGATGTCTGCCTTGTACAAAGTGGCAATTCGAATGCTCTGGAGCAACCTTTTCTTGCCACGTCCCATAGATAATGCAGCTGCGCAAAGGTAATTCCAATTGCAGTGCTGCGCAGATAAATTTTGACTTTGCCAGTTGATAAGTCATATCCAGATGCTCGTTCTATGACTACGTCAAAATCCACAGGTCCGTCCATGTGCTCCGTCAACAACAATCTCTACTCACACAAAGACAGCTATGACTACCGTAGTAGGTCACAGAGCTACAAGAGCGCCGAGAGAGAGGCTTATTTTGCGATGCTCAGCATTCAGGCTATAATGGTAACTGCTATACACGAATGCTGAACAGTTAACTTTCGAGGTCTCTTTACTCTAGAGCGCTATACCATAAAACTGCCAGAACACGATTACACCAACTTACGACGGCTCGTTTGATAGCAGTACTCAAGCTATGACTCAACAACAAACTCTGTACCCAGTCAGTTCAATTAATGATCATTTGGTTCTGGAAAAAGTTCATTCTTCTGCGCTTGTCACTGCGATACCACGCCTGGTCCTCCTCACTAGGCCCCACTTGTATTGCAACATACCCAGCTATAGCAACTAGGCACAGATATGCCTGCTGTTGCATTACATTTCCATGGACAAGTGCGGACCGAAACTTATAATCGTTCATCTTTGGTCTCACATGATTTCCGTGGAATACTGTCGTTTTTTCCAAGTTGTTCATAAAAGCGGAGGGGCAGTGCGGTATAGTGGCGTCAAGGCAGCCGCTTGATCTCTGGATGCCAGTGAAGCAAGCGACCAATAAAGCAAAAAGGTTGATATTCGCCGTCTATCTTTGCTATCAGTGCAATATGCCGTGAACGAATGGCATGTGAACCAGACGTACCATCAGAGTTCGAATGAACACTAGTCTCAGCGTCTCATTCCGACAGCTCGCGGTGGGGGCGTTCATTAATGATGGGCTCCATAACTTTGGTGGCACATTTTCCGCGTTCAAGTTGACAACGCCATCAATCAAAATATTCCGTTGTAAGAGATCCTGCGGGTTCGTTAACGCGGGAATACAGTGCAGGAACCTGATACATCCATATCATAGCGCCGCCGAGGTCAGGGATCATTGCTTCTGACGCGTTATAGCAGTACGCTAGAAGGATCACATCTCTATGGTCGGCCAGGAAACAAGTTGGGACGGATTTGTTCGGAGTAGATAGGGTAAAGTGAGGACTTTGCCAGAAAGAACAATAACGTACAGGAAAGGGGCGCAGTCATAGCGCATCAATCTACTTGTGCGTACAATCTGGCAGTTGCCTAGGCCGACTTGGTGAGAAGGAACTTGACACAAATGTTGCCATGCAAACATCGCTGGAGCAATAAAATAGCATAGGATTGCAAACAAGACATACCTCTAGGGTTTGTATTTTCAGCAATCATTCACTAGTCTATCATATCCAATTTTTTTCGGTGATGTGGCAAGAGAGTGGACTAGCGTCGATGTTCGAAACAATTTACTTCCCTTCGAAGCATTGGTAAGGTTAGGTTGCAGTGATCTGCAACGCACACTGTAATAACGTCGCAGAGATCATCTAATTCGACTGAGAATGCAGGCTTCTCATGAAAGTCTGAGTGCTTTTCTTGCTCGACAGGGATGTGAAGCCAGAGCATGCAAATGCCAAGTGTCTGCAGTAAGCCCTCCGAATAACAGACATGAAATTAAGTCTTGAATCTTACGCCTGAAATTAAAAGACTTTTGCTCACTTTAAGACGCAATTATAATGTGTTTGACGAAGCTGGCTATCTTGTATTTTGAGGATATTGATTAAGAAAAAACATATGTTTGAAGCGGCTGTAGCAGTCACAAGATCAGCATGTTCAGTGAGGTCTCTTACTCGAAAAATGGTGCAAAGATTCGGCACGTCCCCAAATATTTTCAAAGGAAATCGTCAGCGCCAAGATCATGTAAACCAGTAATTTCGTGTATTGAGATTGGGTGGTAAAACATACAAATGGATATGCGAGAATGATGTTCAGAGTCCTATGGTATAAACATGCAGAGGAAAAAGGAAGAGATTACAAAAAAAAGAAACACGCAACGTAGATTATACAGCCACTTTGGCGGCCATCACCTCCTTCTTCAACGCATCGCACTTGATTTCTTGCGCTTCAGCATGCTCAATTGTCTTTGCAAGTTTCTCCTCCCTGTTCTGCAAGCGCTGCTCCATGCCGAGGACGAGGAGGCGAATCTGTTCCACCTGTGTTAACGTAGCTTCAACTGCCGCTTGAGAGACGGGCGCGGAGGTGGATGGATCAGGATTTCCTGACTGGGATGTCGGCGTGCCTCGAGAGAAGACGGATCCCATGACAGCACGAGCTGCGAATGTTGATGAAGGCGGCGCTATATCGAGCGCAGTCTGAGAGCATATCAGATGTATACGATTCGTGATATGTAAGCAAGAGTGCATACCTGCCAATTCTCGCCCGCGAATTTGGCTAAAGCTTGCTCCAACATTTTCTCCCTTGTCTTCACCCTACGACGATGTGTCGTCCGGAGTGAATAATTGGTACAAGGATATGTACACACCTTTCCAGTTCTGCCATGCACCTTTCGTTCTCTCTCTGAGTTCCCTGCAGAATCAGATCCAGATTTTTATATTCCTTCTCCAGCTCCTGGATCCTTTCAATAGGTGGCCTCAAGGCAAGTTGTTGCTGTAACGTCAATATCGTTGATTGAAGCTTAAATAAGTCCAAGTCAGCTCAGTTGTGCACCGCATGTATCGTCGCCCAGAATTATTAAGCTGACCTTATCATTCTCGCGATCTTTGTCTAGGAGCTGCCGCAATACATCTTCGATGGCAGGTTCGTCCCCCTCACGAAGAATCCCAAGGTCATCCGCAGCTGGTGCAAGAGCTGTTTTTCCGTAGTTGCGCACACTCTGTGCACGGCGCATGTTCGCCATCTGATTTCAGGTCGTCGTTTACTGAAAACTTGAAACTCTCCCGAGAACGCGTGTTGGCAACCGCATGCACGTGACTGACGCGTTTGATTAATTGATTTACGAGAAGTTCAGAACTGAGAACGTTAGTAGTATTGCATTTCACTTGAGATACAACAACGGGCCATTCTAATAGACTGGGCATCTAGTCCACCAGGCCGTCCGCGTGCGAGTTGGACTGCCTAGCACCTACTATACGCCTTCATTCATATAGTGGGCACTGGGCACTGTTGGCAACACCGCCACCACAACTTGGAAATGTTCTCACGTTCCCTGTCCCGAGCGCTCAAGCTGCTCAACCCATCGGCCATCCCTTGATACCACAGCTGCTCCTATATGATAATCGTCGCAAACTTCCCGAGCATACTTGATCTCCTGACCCTCCCGCAGGTCCCATCGTCGAATCGTCTTATCGTGTGATCCGTTGATCATTTGCTTGCCGTCGTGAAAATAGGAAACATATGAAACGGTCGTTGCGCTGCTCGTAAAAGGCATTGGAGAAGACTATATATATAATGGTTTAAGAGATTCCGTGATCGGTGCGTATCCCACTCAAATGCGACACAAACCATTCAAACTGACTATGACAGGCTACGCAAGAAGACGTGATCCCTCTCAGCGAGCCCTTGCGCACTGCTGACAATGACTTCATTGAGAGCGTATGCATCCCGAATGGAAATGTGATCGTGGTTCTGTTCGCTGCACTCAATTGCTCCGTCAGGATGTGGGGCCCAGACGCGAAGACGTTCAAACCTTCCCGATGGTTCGAAGGGGACGAGAATACGCGTTGCGCCAGAGACGCCCTGCATGGCTACCGACATTCAATGACATTCGGTGATGGAGCGCGGATATGCCTAAGGAGACTATTTGTGCTGACAGAGTTCAAGGTACGCAGCTGCACACTGAGAGTATTGGTTCCGGATCGTTCTGAGTCTGGTGTCGTTTCAGGCTGTGCTGTTCGTCCTTGTTCAAAACTTTGTGTTTGAGATGGCGGATGGCCCTGGAGTGCAGATTGTGGAGAGTTTGGGGCTTTACCAAGGCCGAGGGTGGTTAGGAGTGCTGAGGCCGAAAGTGTACCTCTCCGGGTGCGCCGCTACGAGGTTTGATTGCGGTTTGTAACTAGTAATGGTATAGTAAGAAAACTGCATGCTAACCTCCAATCAATCTAACTATACAATTTGCCGAATTTTCAAGGTATGACTCAGATAACCACAAACCTGGACCAGCCTAGTTTGATTGGGAGAAATTTTAAGGGAACTTTACAGACATCAGTTCCTCGATCCTCGATCAAGGTAACTGTCACATCCTTCAACTCGTCCTGATATTTATGGGCAATTGTCTCCCTGACAGATGCATGTAAAAAATGCCTGCCATGCCGATGAGTTATTTGGTTAAATACACGCCATTCATACTCACACATGTAGTCCAGTCCCAAGGGCAGTGCTTGCAGTTCGAATCAAAAAGGCATATATCAGGACAGCTATCACTGGTGGCACTGACAACGCCAACGGCAGCAGCGACGATGGCGAGGACAAAGACGAAACGCATTGTTCGTGAGGATGTGATGCTAGTACTCGGAGCCCAGATAAATCTGAAGATGGGACGTAGGAACTTCAAGTGGTGCATATTGTTCTTTATGTAGGAGAACGAAGTCCCCCTGAAATCCTCTGTCGAACTCGAGCTGATACACACAATTCCAGACGATTGCCATCCTAGATCTACCTTGTTATGCAAGCTCTATTGGTAATTTGGCGTGGCACAAGAAAAGCGTGTTGTTGACAGCAGAAACCGCATGTCCACGTTGAAGGCAACAAACCTAGGTGATGTGGCAGCCCGTCGAGGAGTAGATAGTTTAACGCAGAACTAACCTAATATGGAGCTGTCCTACTTACCGCAATTCAAACTGGATTTTTGATGAGGGTCAGATCAACGTTTGATCATGATGCTCCCAGAGATTGCGCGTTTGAAAGCATTATCTCGAACGTGTGTAAGGTGGTCAGCTGCCGCGCCTTATAACCATTACACCAAAAGGTAGAATACTGAAAGCTTAGCTTCCAGTATCAGCGACAGTAGTATATGTATTGATTATGAGAATCCAAGTAAGCCAGCGTGCTTACAACGTGTTCCCGTTACTATGACATTAAATGACTGGTGACCGGTGACGAAGCACGATACCCTAGATTTGCTGGCCAGCTTGGAGAGGCTTAAGCTTGAACGTTTGAACGTGCTTCAAGGAACGTGTCGACAGTCCGCGAGTCAATGATTTCCCAGATCTGCAGGCCCATCTGCCTCGTAGCTGTTCAACTTCTTAGTTCGGCGACTCGCTCATGCTTACATTGGTCTGCGGTGTTTTCATTCCTTCGGTCATTTGTATGTGACATTAGTCTTTACTTCAGAGCGTGCAATTCCATGAGTCAGGTGAGAGTAATAGATTAGGGAGCATGGACGTCGAAGGAGGCGAGGAGCTGGCGGGACTCAAAGGACCAGAGCTTGATGGTGTCATCGTCGGAAGCACTAGGGAGAAGAACATAATAATCAGCTGAGAGTGCTAGACCGGTAATAATCCCTTTGAAGGAATCTGGACAGCCTTGAGCGTCGACGCGTCGCCCGATACGGATGTACGTCGCTCCCGGACTCCGTCCCGGATCATATAACTATTTTTGTCCTGTTTCGTAGTGACCTCCATGTCCGAGTCGATATCGACATGCTTCGCCTCCTTCATTAATGATTGTACAGTGGGCAACCCTATCACATGATTCCATGAATGACGGAAGTTGATCAATTGCGACATTTGAATGATAGCGCAGTCCTGCAAACGTCGTTCTCGCGGGTAGTAGCTTCAAGGTACCTGCTCGACTCCGAGTCCTCACTAATTCCAGCGCGCGACAACTTTAAATCAGTTATATCCTGGACCGACATTCGACAACCTCGACCGAATCTGCTAAGCCCACAAAGAAATCATTGCCCTCGTTTGGCTTTCACAGGCTTGTTACATTCATGGAATATTAAGTTGGCTAGGCCAGGTACGTCTCTGCAGAGTTGAGTCGACAGCTTTCTTTGGTCGAGCTCGGGACACAGTCACGGTATAGTAAATGTATTTATTTGAAATTGAGATCTCTCGCTGAGCTCCTGGCCACCAGGATATCATCAAACTTCATAGATCCTTCATCGTTGACGTGGCATTGACATCACCGAAAAAGTACTCCATGTTACTTTGGATATGTACTAATAAATCGGTGATAGTATTCGTAGGGAATGGTCGATGACTCTGCAATGTGCAACCTTCAAGCACAGGTTCAGTTATCTACGTATCATGTAGCAAATATAACACGCTTACCGATGATGCGCTTGCCAGAGAGTCCGGGTCAGACTTCACGATAGCGCAAGAGCAAGAAATAAGATGTCTCCACGATCTCATTCTTGCTAGCGTGCAATTCATTGCCCTCTTCCAGACCTGGATGTTAACATTTTCAACACTGTTTTGAAGATTTCAAAACAACAACTTCGGCAGTGCAGACGGCAGTGCCTCGCGTTCAAATCAATGGCACAAATTCGCACTTCATTCTTCCCGACAAAGCACCGAGCGGTTGTATCCGGCTCCGAGGCAACAGACTAGCAAATACAGATGCAAGTCCACACTAAGTGCACATGGTAATCGGGGAGGTAGTATACAGTCCAAAAATCTGAAATATAAATGTATCTTCTTTGAAACAGGCTGCACATAAGCATGGCTAGATGCTACACGCGAAGTCGTCAGATTGTCTCAAGAATGCTTTAATCAAGGACGCACGGAATTCATCATATGCCAATATGCACGAACACTATACGCTGCTCCAGGGGTATGTCCTTGTCACTAGCCAACGACTGGACTGCTTGGTGCAGTGCTCGGGCAGCTCGCTTGGAATTCATTTTGCCATCCTTGCAAAAGTTCTTGTAAAACTCCTCCACTAACCGCTGCACAGTCGCATCGGTGACCTTCCATAATGTCCCAACGACGCTCTTAACCCCAGCGAATTGCAGGCCGGCCGCTAGGTGTATCACTTCGTCGGGCGTTGCAAAGTCACCGACTGCAGTTTCACAGGCAGAAAGAAACGCGAATTCATGTCGAGAGAGATCCATTTGGGTGATATCGAGGAGTGAAAGCGGTTGGTCGCGCATGAGAAAGGCCGACTTGAAGGGGTCTCTCATAGTTCTGTGTCCCGTGACACGCAAAATGGAGCCAAGTATTGTCTTGCAGTGCGCGTAGTGCTCTCGATTTGGTTGCATCGACGCTCGTTATCTTGGTGAAGGAAACAGTTGGGGGTAAAAGACTCCGCACCAATTCCAATTCAGGCTCGACAAATTCCAAAGTGGACTCAGATGAGTGACCGGCTGGGCAATTCTGACCAATGGCAGCGAAGGGCATCGACAGCGTGCCATGACTTCTGCGAGCCTTCATCAGCGCAGTAAGCGATGGCGTGTATGAAGAGATATATTGCTGCACAAGGGACTTCCCATTTGCCCTGTATTCGCCAGCAGCGTGCAATGGCAAGAAATTGAAGAGGGATGTCGGGCACCACCATATTCGGGAACCTCGTCTTGCAAATCCGGCCAGATGCTCGACCACCGGGAAGACTACGTTATTCCACAACTTCCTCAAAGCTTTTATCAGCGCTATTTGGTTCCCTTTAGGACTGGCGTCTCTTCCAATCGCCTCTCGGAGTTCGAGCACCAATGTGGTGAGTTTCTCAAAATCGGTAGGGAGTTGAATGCTAGTCGGAGGTTGTGTGTGTGTGATAATAATGGCATCGCAAGACGAGTTGCTTGCAATGAGCATGATGATAGGCCCATCACGAGCTGCCTCTTGGAGATCGGCAAACATTGGGGGGAGTAGGAAGCGAGAGAAGCCCTCGATCTTCCGGATCTCTTCTACAACTCCATTCCAGTCCTCCACTAGACGTCTGTACCGGGTGTCTTCTGCTTCTACAACGACACATTGGGCGCCATCTGCATGGCTCGCAGGAGGTCTATCAAGGAGGGAGCTGAGGTCTCTGAAGCTCTTCATTAGGGCCGCTGCGTGATCGCTGAATATCTGTGGGTTGTCAAGAGGCGTGCGAAGTCGTGTCATCTGTGTCCAAATGATAGTCCTGCCTTGTTCCAACAACTCAACGGCACGACACACGTCACCATTACGAAGAGCACATGATGCAGCATCCACGGCGAGCGTACTTGGGAAATCCTTCATGGCACTGTGACGAGACGATACCGAAGCTGTCGCGGACATGTAAGCGTCCATAAGTTGCATGGAAGTCCCATACGCCTCGAGTTCAGTACCATGTCTGTGTTGGCCAGCATGGCGAACCCAGCTTAGGCTTGCTCGCAGGCGATGTAGCAAGCCTCCGGGCACGACGTTTGCTGCTGCCTTGAAATGATGCATGGCAACATTCAGGTCAGTATCTTCACCTTGGCCACCAGTACCATCAAGTCCTGAGCGATGGAACGACAGATGGACGGTAGCTAATAATCCATGGACCTTTAATCGACGGGGATCATGTTGCGTTAGCATAGTCAAGGCGCAGCAGAGGTTCTCTCGTGACTCATCGAGGTCTTCGGCATTGCCTCGATGGTCGAAGCGGGCGGAGAGTACAATCGCAAGATTACACAATGACGAGGACCGGTTTGTGTGACCGACAGGGTGCAAAGCCAGCGCCTCCCTGTGAAGTACAATGGCCTGATCCAGGTCTTCGGCATTGCCTCGGTCATCAAAGCGGATGGAGAGTCGAACCGCAAGATTATTCAATGTCTTGGACCGACCTGTGTGACCGACGGGGCACAAAGCCAGCACCTCCCTGTGAAGTGCAATGGCCTCATCCAAGTCGTCTGCACTACCTCGGTGATCAAAGCGGGCGGAGATTTGAAGCGCAAGATTACCCAATAACTTGGACCGATCTGTGTGACCGACAGGGCGCAAAGCCAGTGCTTCCCTTTGAAGTGCAATGGCCTGATCCAAGTCTTCGGCATTGCCTCGGTGATCAAACCGGGCAAAGAGTCGATCCGCAAGAATACCCAATGACTTGGACCGATCTGTATGACCGACAGGGTGCAAAGCCAGAGCTTCCCTGGCAAGTGCAATGGCCTGATCCAAGTCTTTGGCGTTGCCTCGGTGATAAAAGCGGATGGAGAGTCCATTCGCAAGATTATTCAATGACGAGGACCGATCTGGGTGACCGACAGGGTGCAAAGCCAGCGCTTCCCTCTGGAGTGTAACAGCCTCATCCAAGTCTTCTGCATTGCCTCGGTGATGAAAGCGGGTGGAGAGTTGATTCGCAAGATTACGCAATGACTGCGACCGATCTGTGTGACCGACGGGGCACAAAGCCAGCGCCTCCCTGTGAAGTGCAATGGCCTGATCCAAGTCTCTGGCATTGCCTCGGTGATCAAAGCGGGTGGAGAGTTGAACCGCAAGATTATTCAATGACGAGGACCGATCTGTGTGACCGACAGGGCGCAAAGCCAGCGCTTCCCTTTGAAGTGCAATGGCCTGATCCAAGTCTTCGGCATTGCCTCGGTGGTCAAAGCGGGTGGAGAGTCCATTCGCAAGATTACCCAATGACGAGGACCGGTTTGTGTGACCGACAGGGTGCAAAGCCAGAGCCTCTTTGTGAAGTGCAATGGCCTGATCCAAGTCTCGGGCATTGCCTCGGTGATGAAAGCGGGTGGAGAGTCGAAGAGCAAAATTATGCAATGACTTGAACCGATCTGGGTGACCGACGGGGCGCAAAGCCAGCGCCTCCCTATGAAGTGCAATGGCCTGATCCAAGTCTTCGACATTGCCTCGGTGGTCAAAGCGGGTGGAGAGTCCATTCGCAAGATTATCCAATAACGAGGACCGGTTTGTGTGACCGACAGGGTGCAAATCCAGCGCCTCCCTGTGAAGTGCAATGGCCTCATCCAAGTCTCCGGCATTGCCTCGGTGATTAAAGCGGGTGGAGAGTTGAACCGCAATATTATTCAATGACGTGGACCGGTTTGTGTGACCGACGGGGCGCAAAGCCAGCGCCTCCCTGTGAAGTGCAATGGCCTGATCCAAGTCTTCGACATTGCCTCGGTGGTCAAAGCGGGTGGAAAGTCCATTCGCAAGATTACCCAATGACGAGGACCGGTTTGTGTGACCGACAGGGTGCAAATCCAGAGCCTCCCTGTGAAGTGCAATGGCCTGATCCAAGTCTCTGGCATTGCCTCGGTGATGAAAGCGGGTGGAGAGGTGAGCCGCAAGATTATTCAATGACTTGGACCGATCTGTGTGACCGACAGGGTGCAAAGCCAGCGCTTCCCTTTGAAGTGCAATGGCCTGATCCAAGTCTTCGGCATTGCCTTGGAGATGAAAGCGGGTGGAGAGTACACTCGCAAGAGTACCCAATGACGAGGACCGGTTTGTGTGACCGACAGGGTACAAAGCCAGCGCTTCCCTGCCAAGTGCAATGGCCTGATCCAAGTCTTCGGCATTCCCTCGACGGTTGAAGCGAATGTTCAGCATTGTACTCAGATTATTAAGCAATTGCCCTCGGCAAGCATGCATGGGATGATAGTATGCCAGTGCATCGTAATGAAGGGATATCACTTCATCTAAGGCATGGGGATCGTCTCTCCGCAAACACCACTCTGCTTTGTGAGCAAGCTGATTCGGCGATAACTGAAGCATGGATGCAGCGGGCGACTCCTGTCCAAGATCATGTGTGTCGGTGCTTGCAGCTGGATGCAGCACGGATGTTTCGATTGCAAGCAAAGCTGCTCTGTGAACGTGGCTGTTGGCGTGGCAGACATCGAGGACTTCGCTCAGCAACTCTTCAGCCGCATCAACATCCGTTTGAAATCCCCGTTTCACGAAGCGAGATAGCAGAGCAATGGCGAGATGGAGCTGGGTGACGGGTCGGTCTGGATGACCAGTGGGACGTAAATCAAGAGCGTCTTGAAAGACAGAGATAGGGAAGTCGAGGTCGAGGGAAGTTTCATCAGCCTGGCATTTAACAAACTTTGCGGTAGCTAGATTGAACAAGGCTGCTGGGTGGCAGGGATGATCCTTGGGGCAGATATCCAAGGTGTGTTCAAAATGATTTATGGATTGGTTGAGATCACTACTGTTCTGCGTCCGGCGGTATCGTGCGAGAAGAACATGTCCGGCGTCCGTCCTTAGCATTAATGCGTCCATATCGCTGGACGCGAGCTACGCATTACAATTTCTCAGCATCGGAATATCAAATTGTATTGGTTACTCACGGTAGTAAGAGAGCAAAGAACTGCGACGTCCTTTTCATCAGAAGGTCGCTGCTTCAGTGTCATGAACAGTGAAGTACATGGGGATACAACTTCTCCCTGCTTGGGCTGAAACACTATGGCTGTGATGCTCGTCAACGTCCGTCAGATTTTATTGCAAAAGACGATACTAACGATGCGATTTTTCGCTGCGATCCAGCAATTCTCGGACGGAGATCTCGAATTTGCGGAGGACTTCTCCATGACAGAGCATGGGACCCAATTCGAATGAGGCATACACGCTGACCCGAATTATAGAAGATGGCTCGCACGGCCTAGAAACTTTATAAATATCTGCTGGAAAGACAGGACGAAGGACGACTTACAGGAGTATGGGCTCGTTCCATTCGACGATAGTCTGATCTACGTGTACGGGTTTGTTGCTCGTCTGAAATTCAGCGCCGTCAGCCTTTAATGCCACATGGAAGCCAGCGGGGACTCGTCGGAGACCAAGAGTGAGATCAGTTGCACGAATGGCTTAGGATGAATCATCAATGCGTGCCGAACGGAGGTCAATATCACATACCAGTAATGACGACCTGTGGCACTCCAGCGGTATGTGTCTCTCCCGAGTTCTGGGGTTGTTCTGGGTGGCTTGGCTCCTCACCCGAAACTTGGAGGGTATCATCGAGCGGTTCTGGTACGGAGTCTGTCGGCAAGCGAAACAGCAGAGTAATGAAGAAATAAAGCGTCGCCAGAATTACTTTGGAAAAATATTAGTACGTGTCGAATGAAAATAGAGGACACATACTGTTGACGACTTGTAGCATTTCACTGATCACGATGTTTGTCTGTCCTGGGTTCTGGGGGCGTTCGGGGTGACTCGGACCTTCTCCCAAGGGTGGAGGGTGGTCACTGAAATGGCCAGGGATGAAGCTCGACATGTCACTGAGGGCTAGATACTAACACTTGAGAATGAGAAATGTGCTGGACGTCACGAAAATGGTGCAGTACATATTAGGTCCTGGTATATTATAAAGGACAAACCACAGCATACATGCGGCATCCACACGGCGCAGCAATGTGCTGCGCCAATGCTAACAGGACAGAAGCGACCTGCGGGATTTTGAGCCACCCACTGCACTAATAGCGGGGGCAGTGTAGAATTATTAACTATGGGCCCATCAGATTTGCACTGCAGGGGCACGATGTGGGATGGAAGCAGCCAAAATGATGAGTCGCCGAATTCAAGCTCAAAGGGATTTGGGCCACACCTTTGCAAGAAGCATTATAAAGCACTGCTGCATGTTGGCCACCGCCACGCGATTGAGAAGCCAAGTTATCACTTGAACTTGTATAGCCGGGGATGAGGTGAAGTACCGTGACCAAGTGAGGTTTTGTGAGCTTAGTACTTCTGTCGCAACTGGCGCACCACGCATGTCAAATTTCATGTAAGTTCGTTGAACAGAATGAAAAAGCTGGAGTCAAGTGCTTACATGTACAAGCTGTAGAGCATTCCAAACGGATTCATGGCACGGTACAGTTAAACATTGAGTGAATCCGATGTGAGCTCTATCCCGAGTCCCCGAGTCCTCTATTTCGAATATATACAGTTAGCATCTGCGGGGCTTTCTCGGAGAGATACGACTCCGCGTTAGAGGGGTACATTGCGATAGCGCGCATCCTCGCTCGAAACACGCTGCATAGCCGGTATGTATCACGCCAACTTCGCACTTGCTGTACATCGAAGTGCAAGTATGTTTTCATAGAAACATTTTCATCACTGCCATAACCTTCATTCTATCTCTGCTGCCTTGTACTCTTCACTAGGCTCCAGGCCTGAACCATCCAAATCGAGCCTCCTGATGAGCACCTCCAGAACGCGCCCATTCCACACAGGGTATAAGCGGTGTGCTTCCATCTTGAAGCTGTGTTGGATGACAGAGCCGTGGGAGGCTGAGGTGGAATGCACGACTCCTCGCACATACTCCACATCACCATCAGAAATGCAGGCGGGATGTAAGTATAATGTCCATGGCTCGATTGTGCATTGAGATGCGTGCCCGAGTTGATTGTGGGATGTTCCAAAGAAGACAATAGCGAGGCGTAGGAGAGTCATACGAATACGAGTCTTTAGAGAAATGAGCTGTATTAGCTATGAACGAGTTCAATGGACTGGATGACACTGTAGTACCGTACTCTTGTCCCGACTCACCGTCCTGCACTCTATCCACCCATCGGGTTAAAAGAGAATTGCAGACTTGTGTTACACGCAAACGTGGACACCTCATAGGCGGGTGCTGACTGCGTGCAAGGGTGAGAGCGGAGTGCATGAAGAAAGGGTAGATGGATATCTGATCTTTAGAGATGAAACTAGGAATGGAGTCGGAAAACGCGAGCTCGTACTTTTTGAGAAGAGAAACTCGTGAATATAGCCAGCAAAAACAAAACAGTCCTTGCAACGAGAACAAAAGGAACCTGCAGCTGGTAGAAAAAGTGACTCACATAGACACTCCACCCACGCCGGCCGGTACACCTCGCTATCATACAAGCGTTGCATTTCCCGTAAGTACCAAAATGCGTCTGGGTTATGGTATATGATAAGGGAGCTCGAGGGGTTGAGATGATCGCACGTAGACCCATAGGCACGCTTGAAAGCTTGAACGTTAGCTGGCACGTCCTAATGGAGGCCGCCGCGTGTTAGTCAGTGCCGCGTCACATAGGTGTCACACCGCGTCGTCACGACCGAAAATAGCTATTACGCCCCTCCATTAGGCATACTCATCTTGAATGCTTGTTGAATGCCGTACTCGCTTTCTATACTTGCCAATCCAGCCGGGACGCCTGGACCACACTCATCAAACCATCTTCTCACTCACCCTGCCTGGACCCACGATACGCACCGCTGACACTATCAACCATAGCAGCTCGATAACTAGCACGACAATCAATATTATCCATCTAAATACCCTCTCGCCAAAAGGCCAGCTGATATTGGACGTACTGTTGTTCAGTTTCTTGGGTACTTCCATTGCTGATCCTCTTCATCCTTAGCAGACATCAACTTTCATCGACTCTTCGCCGACGTTCAGTCGAAATGAACATGCGTCAACAAATTCAACACCATCCTGGATCCTGCTATGACTCCAAATACAAGTTTCTGGTGGATAATTCCTCCCTGCATTTCTGCATAACTTGCAAAGGCGACATGATCGAATTTCGAGCTCAATCATCGTCCAAATCAGTAGCAAGTAGCACCGACAAATAAGAAATACCTGTTGTCTCCTCATACTCAGAAGGATAATGGTGCGTTTTGTATGCTCGCCATAGATATCTTACCCAAATTGGCACGTCTGTGCACCAGAGACATCCATAAATCTTGCTAGTTCGTGATCTCTTCTGACATAAACCGTACAACCTCGATTTCGCCAAGGATGCTGGCGACTGTTGACAAGTACCAGCTCAACTGATAGAAATCGTGTCACATTCCAGGCAGACGATTTTGTTCACAACCTCTTGCCGACACACCTATGAATGATGTCCTGCAGGAACAATCGAGACCCCGAGCTAACGCCGTCTCACTACTGCGAGCTGTCGTACCAGCTTCCTGGCAGAAAATATAAAGATCTATCATGGAGGCATCCCTCAGTTTGCGTGCAACACTAGGTATCTTGCAGAGTTCCCTCACTACTGACGACCTCGTCAGATTTTAGATCAGCCCATCCTTACGTTTCTGTACGTTTGCATGCGTGGCCGAATCGCATTTGAAGCGAGAAGCAACATTTCGAACCACGGACTTGAAAGACAGTGTGGCCGCCACGAGAATGCTGGGTTTGAAGGCAGACGGCGCTGACGGCGATGATATCTCACGCTAACTTGGAAGCGTCTGCTACACCTACTCAATATCTGTATGAGTTTTCAAAGGCGACGTCTTTAATGGAATTAGGCTTCAGTGCTCGTGAATCAGCAGCATCATTTGAGTTTCAATTAGTCCCCTTTTCAGCGCATCATCCAGTCATACAACCATAAATTCAGGCTCGGTGTTAGGTACAAAATCGATAAGGAATCAAGAAATCAAACGGTACACTCGATATCGCAGCAATCAAATAATCAATACACGGAGCTAGAAAATTTGATGTTGGTAGATGTGAGGACAATACTAAAGAGTTAGGCCTCACGCATCTCGACAACTCGACCAGCGTGTCCCATGTGCCATGCGGCTCAAATCAAGCTCGGGATATCCTCTGGGTATCACCAATAAAGTCCAAGGAGTATAAATTGCATGTCGGGGAGCAGGAGGTACCCAGAAAAGGAGCCGATGATTGGGTCCCATCATCCATCCATCAGCCTGCAGCAAGAAAGGGGTTGAAATAGAATTATGATGAGAAGTGGGTTCAAGTAAGTCAGCAGGGTTGGAGAGGGCGTGTTCCGGACTGGACGAGAAGCGGATGAGGTGATTGTTAAAAGTGTTGGTTGGCATGATACGGCTTTCTTGGATATGAGGTGTGGTGCTTCGATGCAGCAAAAATGCGGAGGAATCCGGCTCTCGGGACTCAGGGGATGGCTGCATTCCCACTACACTCCACAGACGGACAGTCTGGTCAACCGAACTAGATGCAATGCGAGTACCATCCGGTGAGAACGAGACTGACCAAACCGCTGCAATGTGCCCCTCCAAGGGCTCACTCAATGCCTGTCCCGTCGCGGCATCCCAGAGATACACAGTCTTGTCCGCCGAACCAGACGCGATGCGAGTACTATCCGGTGAGAACGAGACTGAGTTAACCCAGTCAGTGTGCCCCTCCAAGGGCTCACCCAATGCCTGTCCTATCGCGGCATCCCAGAGACGCACAGTGCTATCCTCTGAACCTGATGCGATGCGAGTACCATCCGGCGAGAACGAGACTGACCAAACCCCTCCAGTGTGCCCCTCCAAGGGCTCACCCAATGCCCGTCCCGTCACTGCATCCCAGAGACGCACGGTCTTATCTAAAGAACCAGATGCGATGCAAGTACCATCCGGTGAGAATGAAACTGAACAAACCCCTCCAGTGTGCCCCTCCATGGGCTCACCCAATGCCTGTCCCGTCACTGCATCCCAGAGACGCACAGTCTTATCCGAAGAACCAGACGCGATGCGAGTACCATCCGGTGAGAACGTCTGAAGTCCTGTTTCCTGAAGGGGTTTAGTGCCTTGAGGGAAGGTTGAAAGCCTAAGAGCAGTGGAGAGCAGGCGAACGGCTATAGCTTTTCCTCAAACTTCCACGACTAGTATAAGATGCCAACAGGTACCTGCTGTAAGGTGTGTTCCAGCACCTCGCACTGTAAGTGCGGAAGTATAGACTCCTCGACTTTCTGGATAGTCTTAAGGTCCTGTTTGTAGAACGTCTGGAGCGACGCTTTAGGCTGCCTGAGAAGCTCACCCGCGCAGAGCGCACGCCTATGTAGTTCCCTCTAATATGACCGAATAGGGGCTACCTAAATAAGCTACGACAGCACTTGGCGGTAGGGCCCCTCGCCTCTTTGGACAACATGCTATACATAGCCGAGTAAAATTGTCTTTAGTGCGGTTTCCTATTCATATGTTTTCGAGTCATGGTCTTTCGTTATCGCTCTAAAGCAAGGCACTACCCTGTTTATGAACGGTGCCGGCTCGGGGAGGGAAATCGAAGCGACGTTCGATACGCTGTGGTCAAGGGCCTCCCGGTGCTGGTAACGCTTCATCTACACCACTAATTTGCGTACCCACGGGAGGAGTCACCGTGGTGCTTGAGTATATGGGGGTAGGCTGGGGAAGTACGCTGGAAGGTTCTTAAGGATTGTCTACTTAGTAGGTCGCCTCTGAAAAAGCAGCTCTCTTGCTTACGCGTTCTGGCACTGGAACGTAACCGTAGTGATGCTCACTACCCCGTACCTGAAGCGAAATTATATACGCTATACTTCAGCAGCATGGAGGGATTAAGGGTTCTATGCCCCGACGGACTTGCTCAGTTTTGTAGATAAGGGCGTGTGGAGAGGATAAGGACAGCTGTGACCCGATGTGTACAGGTCTGTTGCCTGAAACTGCTACTCGAGCGCTTCCTTTATTCTAGCGAGAAGCTGTTGCTCGCTGACTACAAGACCCAACTTCGTGAGCCTGAAGAGTTACGCTAGTTCCCACGTTAATGACACGAAGGTGAGCAACGGTTCACCGACTTCCACTCGTGCACGGATGCTCCGTTACAGCCTGTTTGTCGAGTATTTATTTATGTCCCGGTTAGACCTATGCTTCTAAACGCCTGCTGGTGCTACCTACATGTTTCTAAGTAAGTTCATAAACCGCCGTACTAGAACGTGTCGTGTGGCGTAGACATAAATAGTCGCGAGGGCAAGAGCGGGCAGTTGAGGTGGTACCGATGATTTAAATGCCGTTCCATAGGTTTATTGGAAGCAGACCGTAGGCCGGCACTAAACTTGACCTGCCAACAAGTCCGGCATTAGTCACCCGTGTGACCACGCCAACCGAGTCAGCGTAAGAGTAACCTACCATGAGCGTAGCATAGACCAAGCCCCCTATTCTGACACGCAGAGACCCTACGTCGCTGCCCTGTCCGTAACCCACTCGGGAACTTCCCCGTGTGACTTGGCCAAATGAGTCAGAGTAAGAGTGGTCTACCATGAGCGTAGCGCAGACCAAGAACCCTATTCTGACACGCAGAGACCCTACGTCGCTGCCCTGTCCGTAACCCACTCGGGAACCTCCCCGTGTGACCTCCCCAAACGAGTCAGAGCAAGAGTGGCCTACCATGAGCGTAGCGCAGACCAAGAAATCTATTCTGACACGCAGAGACCCTACGTCACTGCCCTGCCCGTAACCCACTCGGGAACCTCCCCGTGTAACCTCCCTAAAACAGTCAGAGCAAGAGAGGCCTACCATGAGCGTAGCGTAGGGACCAAGCCTCCTATGCTGACACGCAGAGATACGTAGATAGGCCTGTCCGTAGACCCATAAGGACAGCTCTGACCCGATGTGTACCTGCCCTAGGCTTGTCTGACTGCTACCAAGCGAGTCGCATTCTAGCAAGAGCTGTTGCGCTGACCAAGACCCAAGCTTCGTGAGCCTGCAGAGACCCAGTCTCCACGTCACTGACATGAAGGTGACCTACGTTCACCGACTTCCACTCGTGTATGGATACCCATTACGCGAGCGCCTCCCCGTGTGACTGACCCAAGTCAGTCAGAGTAAGAGTGGCCTACCATGAGCGTAGCGCAGACCAAGAAGCCTATCTTTACACGCAGAGACCCTACGTCGCTGCCCTGTCCGTAACCCACTCGGGAACCTCCCCGTGTGTCCTCCCCAACCGAGTCAGAGCAAGAGTGGCCTACCATGAGCGTAGCGCAGACCAAGCCTCCTATCCTGACACGCAGAGACCCTACGTCGCTGCCCTGTCCGTAACCCACTCGGGAACCTCCCCGTGTGACCTCCCCAAACCAGTCAGAGCAAGAGTGGCCTACCATGAGCGTAGCGCAGACCAAGAAGCCTATTCTGACACGCAGAGACCCTACGTCGCTGCCCTGTCCGTAACCCACTCGGGAACCTCCCCGTGTGACCTTCCCCAATTGAGTCAGAGC
>JRHT02000035.1:134709-181814 GCA_011800875.2 Suillus brevipes Sb2 | reverse complement strand
GCCGAGTAAAATTGTCTTTAGTGCGGTTTCCTATTCATATGTTTTCGGGTCATGGTCTTTCGTTATCGCTCTAAAGCAAGGCACTACCCTGTTTATGAACGGTGCCGGCTTGGGGAGGGAAATCATACATATCGTACAACAGGTTTCTCCGCTCCCCGGGATGGCGGTTCACGACAGCATCGAATAAATCCATCGGGGATAAGCCAGTATAATCTCCCTTGATGTATTCGCACGTGAGACGCGCCCACTCGAAGAGTCCGTCGGATTTCGCAGCGAGGTCTGCAAGATGCTTGTCCTGGAATTCTGATAGGTCTTTCAGCTCCTCAGATACGAAGGCGTGAATGTCCCGCTCCACGACCTTGTGTGGAATGTCGTCCATGGACAACCGTAGAATATGATCAGCACCTTCAAACTCCTTTTCGATATCGGCAAGCGCACGAGAGGTGACGAGAATCCGAAAGTTGGAAGGGAGTTCCGTGATTTGGGGAAGTCCTTTGTCCTGAAGTCTGCCGGCAAGTATGCGGAGGAGGTTACGTCGCGTCTCCACTCCACCGCTCTCATCTAGTGCTTCAATGACGACCAAGACAGGCCCTACACTTGATGCAGAGAACTTCTTCAGTGGTTCCATGAGAAGCTTGCGCCACTGCTGGATGATGTCGGTCGTATTCTTGAGCGAGTTTGCATTCTTGACTGCATCCGCTAACGCTCGTTTCATCCCCGGATCACGATCAGCGAGGTCGCGCGCGATAGTGGAGAAAATCTTTTCATGGCGACGGTCTGCTTCTCTGTGCCGATCGAAACAAAAACACGAACCAAGGCCACCCGTTTCATTGAACCAGTTTGCAATCGTGTGGGCGATGGCTGATTTGCCCTTGCCTGCAGGGCCGGATAGCCACATTACATGCGGAACAGAATCTCCACTATCGTTGATCCACTTTGTGATTTGGGAAAGAATGTCCGTGCGAGTGCCTGACAGACATTGCTTTGCGGTGTCAACTCCCGCGCCCCCTGCATAAACCATGCCGCTGAGATCGAGTGCTTCACCTTAAAGGGCGTGAGTATATATAAAATCTGAAGCAGATAAGAAGTCTTACCCGCAAACTGGACAAAGACAGCTACGTCCCGATCAGTTTGATTCCGAAATTGTTGCATGAGCCCATCCAAGGTATTGTTGTACTGTGTGATGATATTATCTGTTTCCGCGACGATGTTTTTACCGACTCTCTTCCCTATGATCATAGTGAGTATAAAATGTAGGTGCGAGATACAATAGCCCGATGACTCACAGAAGCTCTTCGTCTCCGAGTATTCCCTGATGAAACGGGCACACTCGAAAGTCTGCTGAGCAATCTTTCCAATGATATCGCGCATTGATTCAATTTTGCCAAGATTGTCGTCTTGAGTAATGAAGCGGTAAACTTCAGCCAATTTCGTGAGAAGACTGTGGACCGATGCGTCACGCTCTGTTTGAGCGATTATAATCTACATGGAATTATGACTTCTGAGTGGGGGACTGAACTCCGGGAGAAACCCAACGTACTTTGGATGCAGCAGACAGCACGCCCAGCGCCATCTTTGCGTATGGATGTACCTATGACTTTATTAGTTCGCTACCAACTAAGGAGAATAGCCCGTACGTTTGCGATTTTCTCTATGGCAGTGTCGAAAATTTTCAGAGGTTGGAGGTATGAGGTCTGGAAATCATCTGCGGCAGCAAGATCCGCTGGGGCATTGTTGAAGGCGGATGTAATAGAAGTTGCATGTCTCCCAAGTAACCCCATGCTTTGCGTACCATTGCAGGCACCCTGAAGTTCAGCGTCAATCAATTGGGCATCAGGACCTTCCTCCTTGCCAGAAGGAGCAGCCTGAACCTGTAGGACCACCAAAATCAGATAAAGAAAGTCAAAATCTTTGACGAAATACCCGTGAAGCAGACTCTCTGGACAGCCCTTGGTTCGCGGAGTCGTTGGGAATCTTAGATGTGGCGGGATGCCTGTTGTCGTTAGAAGGATGCAGCGTGTCCTGGGCGCCTGTAAGAAAACCGAAGGACTACAATAGCGAATTTGAGTACTTACTTCAGCTTTCTGGCTTGATGAAGCCCCTTCAGATTCGGCGTTCTGGACCGCATTGGTGCGGTTACGTGTTCGCTTGAATCGTTTCTGCGCAATCTCAGCCGTATCCAGGACAATCAGCATTCACGTCTACGCACAGGAAGCTTTTTTGTTAACCCATTCTTCATTTTCTGCAGGGACTGACAAACTCCTCTATGAGGTTGGTTCTTGACAAAGAATGTGTAAGGGCAGCAATGGATATCAAGAGATCACATACCGAGCTTTCAGCGCCATTTGCCTGGCCGGATCTGGAGGCTCCTGGATCTGGTCTGTGGTCTGCACTCATTGCGAGTGGTGGTAGATTTGGAGAACCGGTGGGGTGCACTGAGATGTAGTGTGAGAAGGGAATGGGCGTTCGCAGGAACCTTCAAAGCCAACACGTTCAAGTTGACTTCAAGCGCTAAAGTTGGAGTCTGCTTCACGCTTTAATCATCACTTCCATGAGGCTCCATTGACATTTGAGAGGTGTGCCAACATCTACTTGCGTATAATCAGCCAGCCAAGACCATCACTTTTCAACATGAAAGTGTTTCGCTCATACCAAATTCGATCATGTGTCGTTTCAAATCTCCGAGAGCCTGGGTACGCTACTCTCATGAGTCTTATCCCGATTTGTGATAAGAAGGAACGACTGTCTTCATTCTCACCTGTGATTCCCACGTAAACACACCAATTATAGGTGATAATAGATGGGTGTCGCACCTCTAAGGTGAGGCGAATCTAGCGGATCAGCGCCTCCTCCAATATCTCTTGGTTAATGAGGGACTTCAGAGAGCTGTAGCTACGCAGAGTGGTTATAATTCCTACGGGACTATTATTAGACCCACGTGATGCGGCTGCTGTGCCGTTGCCACGCCCCAACGCCGCCTAGTGACAGGAACGTTCGAGCTCGCTGTGCGACACGACGAGCTCGTATATCTCACGTTCAAACAATCGGATCAACACCGCGTTTCGACGATACAACGAATAATGATTAAAATACGTCGAGAATACATTTGTGTCCGTCAACTAGACTATGGGGGTGGAACAGTACTACTCGGCATCTCCGTCAGATGATTCAACAAATTCAGAGCTCTTGTGGGCTTGGCGAAGCTGTGGAGCCAGATTTTTTGCCTTCTTCGATACTCTCTGATTTTCCTGTCCAGCGTGTCCTGTGGTAGGGGGAGCCTTGCGCTTTCGAGGGACTCCAGAGTCCGAACGCTTCTTGCGTGGCTTGCGAACAACTTCGCCAGCTAAACGGCGTGCATCAAGTTCAGCTGTGTGGGATTTGACTTCTGCCTGCAAGAGAACTGTCCAGTAGCAGGTACGACCCTTGAGTGCATCTCGAAGCTTCCGAATGTCGCCAACCGTCCCAATGTTCGAAGGACTAATGAACTTGACCCCGTTTGGCCATCCTACAAGGCGCACTCCATATGTTTCAACGATCGCAGTCTCGTAGTTATGGTAGTTCATGACGATATCCTTTTTACCGGTCACTGCGACTGGAAAGCGTTAGGCGGGGCCAGTATATACAAAACAGCATAATCACTTACACAACCCACAGAGGATCAATTTACGCACTTGCTTTCGCATTGTCTCCAAAGAGTCACGCTCATTAAGATCTGCACGACATTCAAGAAGGGCCGAGCAAATATATAGCAATAGACTTACTCTGATTCTGTGTGCATGCCCATTGCTCATATTGACGCAGAAAATCTGCCATCAGATGCTCATAGATGTCTTCCCAAAAGTCTTCTGTGTTATCGGTGCCATGCATCGTGCTTTGAATCGTGTCGTTGATGTGACCACGAACAACGAATAACGTCGCGTAGATGCCGGTTCGGACACGTAAGTCATCTAACTAGCATGATTTGAGTTACTTGTAGACGTAGTCAAAAAAATAAATCAAACGTACCTCTTTCACGAGTCTTTCCGTTGTGGCTACCACATCTCGTGCAGCTGCGGAATTATTCGCGCGAACGCTAAGTCCCTTGTGGTCGCGGTGCTCATTGAGGGCCTCTATGTAGGCTGCCTTTTCTTCTCCCGTCAGATTTTTCATTTGGGGGTCGTTTTCGACTATTTCGCGCAGCTGAGACAATGTATAGCGAGACCCTACAGGTTTGTCTGATTGTCATAAGATAAGCAATGAGATCGCATCGAGAACATTAAAAGACTTACCTGCGTTCAGCTCCTTTGCCTTTGCGTGAATGAGCGCGTTCATCAACCGGGGCTTGCGAGACTTGTGGTAATTCGTGTGGACGCCGATAATGTCATTGATGTGTTTTGGGGTGACGTTATGTGTTCGGGCGAGCGCCTCGACCTTCACCCTCTGCTCGTCGAGGTATTCAGAGATACCATCATGTAACAGTTTCGTCGCATCCTTCTGCTGGTCCCTCTTGATCTTCCGGGATGCCTTCTGTGCATCCGTCAGCCGAGGTGGTGGCGTACGAGGACGAATAACAGGTCGTGTGGGGTTGCGTGCTGCCCAAGTGGACGAATTCCCCTCACGAAGTGGCCCCGCACTGGTGGGACTCGGTGAGAGTTGATCAGGGGTTGAAGTTTCGGACAAGTGAGGTGATGGTGCGCGAGTGGGAGAGCCGGGGAGCGAGGAATGGGCTGTGAACGCTGGCAGGAGCGGCAAGTCTGGTTCTATATCCTTGGTGAGGGTAGCTAGTTCGTCGCTCGTAAGCGGGATAGTGTAAAGCGCTGGGTCATCCCAGTTGATCTCATTGAATGATGGGACAGTAAAATCAGTACCAGAATCAAAGTCGTTGACTGGAAATACATAATCCGTCATTGGTGCGGTGGTGAGGAAGGCTTGGGGTGAAGATCCGCGGTGTTGGGGTGCAGACGTGCCTACAATATTTGACGCGACGGTGCAAATAAACAAGCCACGGTGTGTCAGGTACATGAGGCAGTGCAGAACATGAAATTGACAAGACACATACATTTTTTGCACGTCTCGGGTCCCTGTCTGCTATTCTTCGAGTTACAACCGCAACTAAAAGTACAACTATGGATTCAAAGCTTGTCAGTACTGAGCTCCGCATCAGCAACCCACTCACAATGACCTGTTCACTTGCCTCGCGGAGGTGATATATTCGTCTAGGTAAATTCCGAGCTGATCCGACGAATTGACTGTATATTGGTCGAGGTTATTGCCAGTCTGATCAGCAGTGTTTGTCAGCGTCGGAGCCCCACACCAATGGGTCGTGATATGCGGGTCGTCAAAGAGACGCCATAGCGTCCTCGAGTTGAGACTAGGGTCTTTGGAAAAGAGACACCACAGCGTCTTTGAGTTGTACCTAGTGTGCTTCAACGGTCAAGTTTTCATTGAGAGACCTACAAGGTAGTAGTACTCACCAAATGACATAGGCCAGCTCGGTCTCAGAATACGCCTCCACGCAAACCTCCAAATTTACCTTCAAATTCAAAGCAACACCATTAATACCGATACGCCTCCACGCAAACCTCCAAATTTACCTTCAGCTTCAAAGTAGTAACCAAAGTAAACACAATTAATGCTGATACGCCTTGAAGCAAGCGTCCAAACTTACCTTCAGCTTCAAAGCAACCAAAGTAAGCACCATTGATGCTGATACGCCTCCAAGAAAACCTTCAGCTTGTCGTCAAGCCTTTCCAGATAATCCACTCAAGCTCGTCCTAGCGCAAATAGTGGACAACGTTGGACCCATAAGGTTTCCAAATATAGTAGTCACGTGAGTCGAGCAGTCCTTCCGCAGACGTCGACTATCCGTCTATGACAGATACTGTCAAAATGTATATTGTTTTGATTGTCGCAAGACAGCGACCATCTCACCCGCACCTTCAAAAATTTTCGCAGATCAATGATGTCGTCAAGAAATATATCATCGATCATCGGTATCGCACCAGACATCGTCTCCCTTGCTTTCAATTTTGCAGCATGGTAAGCTCAAATACTCGCACCTGTGTTGATTCATCTGACTTTGGAAATCAAAGGGTCGTCGGGACAAGTCCTCCAGTCCTGCCTTGAGGCAGCGCTTGGCTACAGAGCGTTGGCTTGCCAAACCAGGGTAAGCTGAATACGTTTCAGCCACGGAGAATGTTAGCTCACCTTGCCTTGCAGAATTCGAGACAGCCAAAACGCAAAGGCCCGTCTTCGGGTGGCTCGGTAAGTCCATGCCCTCTAATTACATCTACGATGTGTACTTACAAGATTTTTCAGCAACAGGGCAAAGAAAACGCAAACGCAACCTCCCGCAGAGCGAAATTCGCCCATTCCTGCCACTGGTTCCCCCCCACTCGATTGCGACATCGTTTCCGATGATTATCGGTCAGACCGTGAGTCTCCTTCTGCAGACGCAGAGTTATCTATGGAAGATCGGGCCTGGTACATGTGAGTCCTGTGTCTATTGGCTATAACTTACTAACCTCGTTGACAGGAAATCATATTTTCCTTACGACGCTAAACAACAACCCATCGCATCCATTAGTTCCCCCCATGACACCCCGCTCGATGACATCCCGCTCGATGACACCCCACTCGACGACACCCCACTCGACGACACTTATTTTCCTTACGACGCTGAACAACAACCCATCGCAGCCATTAGTTCCCCCCCACTCGATGACACCCCGCTCGATGACACCCCACTCGACGACACCCCACTCGACGATTACTCTTATGAGGCCGATGATTCTATACTCACCATGGACAACGACCTTCCATGTTCTTGTGATGGGCCCACACTACAAACAATCGAGGGCCTCATCGGACAATGGCAGAAAGAGTGGGAATCAGAGAGGGTATGGAATGAGGCATTTGACGATGAATTTGGGCGTGCTCGCATACAGGGGGAACGTGCCACGACCATGTTCCTTGATGAATGTGAGCAGCATGTTACGGATGGGAAGAATCTACTGGAGAGTATCCATGATGTCGTGCACACGCATTGCCCGTGTTGCAGGGAGCGGCTTAAGTACGACGCTATCTTACTATACGATTTGCTTGTTCGTGTCGTGTCTCAAGTTAAATTTTTCGAGTTCAAACTAGATACAGTATGGAATTAGTATTATATCAATGTAGAGCCCTTGGGATCCATCACTTAAAGCAGGAGTGTGAAGGTCGAACGAATACATAGCGAACACAGACAATAGCGAACTCATATCGAACACATAGCGAACACATATCGAACATATAGCGAACAAGTATGTACGGATGCCTGGGATTGTCAATAACAGCCTATTAGAACATTTTAAATAAGGAGAATACTTTGATGGTCAGAGCCGGACATGCAGCCTTGAACCGAAGTCATAAGAAAGTGTTGTCAGTGATGTAGAGCATTTATGACTATCACAGCTGTTTGAAATGCTTGTCAATTGCTTGCCGCTGCAAGTGTCACACACTGACGCATTACAAAACCCTTAGTACATTAGCTCGTAGATAGATCGTACATCACACAAAGTATTCATCAACTTGCAGGAGAACAGTAGGAGTATGGAGAGACGCATTGATTTATTCTACTACACAAGTCAAACTATGGATATTCAAAATCTAAACTGGCTCATGGTCTCCGACAGATCATCGACCTGTAACCACAATTCATCCGAGTCCACCGATAGTGAAGGCGAAGGAGGAGATGGCCAGAATGGGCCTCCTGGAATGGGGACTGCCCGAATGCTGCCTTCGTTGAATTTGACAGTATAGACCTTGAGAGCTTCCTGGAAAGATGGGTAACGTTTCTGAACATTCCCGCTGATAAAATTCGTGCGTTCCGCGACATCGGCCCTAAGATGAATGTTGAATTAGATAACATAAGCTGAAGGGGTGAAACGGCACGCACCAGTGGTAAAAAATACCTACTTCTTGGCCGACAGTGATAACCCAGAAGCCATCAGGTCTGAGACCAGCTTGCGGTGGACGAATCTCCTCTGGCTTTGGCACAAGCCGGACTTGGGAGGTGACTCTTGTGGCTGTTGGTAAAGAAATGATTTGGGACGGGGAGCGCGGAACTGCTGATACATCATTAGATGGTCTAGGGGCCCGAGGTTGCAGGGGCGTTTGAGAAGTTGTTGTGGCGGGAGGAGATGGGGGCACAGGGATTGATTTGCTGGGAGCACTGGTGTGTGTAGACTGCGTGCGTGAAGATCTTGATAAGGTGATGGATTCGGTGGTATTGCGTCTCCAAGTAACAGTGTCAACTGACGAGTCTACCAGGAAGCGTTAGTATTTTGATGTTAGAATTAAAACGGAATACATACCTGATAGTGTCATACTGTTGAGCAAATCGTGCAAGTCTTGAATGCGGTCATTCCGGGAGGAGGAGCGAGTAGATGGAGAGCTCAGACGGTGCGGCATGGTGAACGGAATGAGGTACAGGGTGAATAGACACTACAATAATCAGTCACGTGAATTAAAAAGACTTAACCTTACTAACATAAGACTTGGAGGAGGGCTGGAGACAATGGGAAATAATGGACGACGGCAGCGCGTTCGAACGAATATTTCCTTGCGATCCATCCGGCACATCAAGTCCTCGAGGGACAAGAATGGCCTGCCTGTTAACTCCGTCTCGAAGGTGCTCAAGCACCGGGAGCTGGTCCAGCAGGCAGCCAGTACAAACGAACGCCGGCAAATATGTCTGCAAGGTAATGTTTAGAGCTTATTTCAGTCTAAAACAAAACAAAAAAACTAACCTCTTCTATAGCGATGAGCGCTGACGAACGACGAGCACTGGAAGCATTGAAGGACGACCAAAACGTAGAGGATAAGTGGCAGGATGACTCAGAACAAATGGACTTTGGCGATGTCTTGAATGGCACGGAACTATTGCCCATCAGCAACACTGGCGGCGAGTTTGCTGATCTTGCAACAAATCTGTTGGGAGACTTCTGGAACATGTGAGTAACGCCAGTAGTCACCCGAGAGTAAAGAATTGACACACCTTTTTAAACGGCAGAAAGGATCGGACTCGTGGCCGACGTCGCGTCGACAACCGTACGCGCCGTGACCGTATTCTACGCAGGAACCAGGCTTTTGCTGGGCAATTGCCTGCCATGACCGATGCGTACCTTACCTGGAGCCTAGAAAAATCCAAAGGAGACCTCAGCGGCTTTTTTGACTGGTTGCGAAACCAAGATACTTACCTGCCAGGGAATGAGTCTACTGGACAATGGACAATTAATGTCGTCGATGTCTTTTGTGAGTGATGGCTTCGTATTCAATTGCTTACTACGTTATGTATGCATGTATATACTGATGCTGATGGCATGCTTCTACAGGCGCTGAGAAAGTGGCTATGCGAATACTGTCTACAGACCGCACCATTGCCTCTGCCCTCGTCCGTCAAGGCGTGATGCCTTGCTCACCTATATCGCCAACTGTGGGCATCACCATAGAAGCCCTTGATCTTTATCGTGTAGTGCATCTAAGGAGTCCGCACTTGTCCATCCAGGCATTCGTTAAATCAATATGCGACTTACATGGGGTACGTGCTTGTTTCTTTCATTCACATTATTCTAGCGCTGATCTTTGATCACACATAGGTGGAATTCCACAGATATCTTTCTCGTCAATTTTCCATTGCACACGACTTATACCTCGAAATTCAACGCGCGGTGGCAGCCATGGTAGCTGAATCACTCCAGCGGGACTCACCCGACTGGCGTCTCAAACATGCCTGCCCCACGTGTATGTATGTGCTAACGGATGAACCTAACTTAACGTTTAGCTTACTCTATGCCATGGACGGCAATGACTCTTTGAAAAGAGTCCTTCGAAGAACTCTCGATACGGACGACTCTCTCGGTACATCATGTGAACTTCCGACAGGGCAGCAACTCAAGAGCGATCGCTATCTATCTCGTACCTTCGTTGACAAGTTTGCGCGGGACTCTGGTACTGCAGGTGACGAGGTGAGACGCGCGTTTGATTTGTGTTAGTAACAACTAATCAAGTCTATCAGGACATGCATGTGGAAAACTCATGCGAAGGACGCTGGAAGAATATGGACGATGCAAAAACGAAGAAAGCGTGGGGGATCTATGATGAAACTGGCGTTTTTTTGGCCGTGTGCCGTCACGGATTCTCTCTGCTCATTGCAGACATGGTGCAGAGCGGGGAACTGTAAGTCTTATATATTTTGAGCTTGTTCGTTGGCTGATCGTTGCTCAACAGTGCAAAGTATCCTTTGGCGGTGGTTTCAAAGTTACTGAACGTCTTTGGAAGCCATTTGGGAGGCGGGTATGATATTGGATGTCAATTCAAGATTACCCTCGACAAAAGCTCACTCGGACCCCTTGCACGTGCCAAACAGCATACCTGCCTTGTTGGCGCATTCCACGGACATGCCCACAGGCGTTTGTGCCAGCTTTTCTCGCTTACAACATATATCAAAGGTCTGGGACTGGAGGATCTGGAGACGTGCGAACGGACTTTCTCAAAATCGAATTCTTTGGCATCCGCACTACGTTATGCAAGTGTTTTCCATCGCCAACAAGCTATCGACACTTATTTCGAACACAACGACGACTTCGAAGTCTACGCTAATCTGTGTAAGTGATATTTGACATGTGATATTCGTTTACTAATCACTATCACTAGCCGATTTTTTGTATAACAACTACAAGCAAGCGTTAGACATCCTCGATGATGGTACTGCAGCGCTACCAAAACTTATGCAAGACCTCAGAGTGGCTGATGTGGGTGTTTTCGAGCGCTGGTTGGACGATGAAAAGGCCTATCTTGTCGGTCTAACACGAGAGCCTGAGGAAGAAACGCTCCAGATGGAGTACTGGCAGAGGCTGGTCAATCTTGCAGCGAGCAGGTGAGTTGTGATACGCATCTCATGATCACTGATCGACGCATCTTGCACAGTGACGCTCTCAGTGCTGCAATGACAGCAGTCGAATCACCCTCCAACGATGCTACGTCATATGAGACGGAGGTTAGACGCACTCGCAAAGCTGAAAGTGCACGACGCCACGCCCTGGAAGACTATGAGAGGAACCTCAAGATTGTGCAAATGCTGGAGTACAAACTCGAGATCGCGAGGCGGTGGGTCCCTGAAGATGTAGAGTGGCAGAGTGTGGGCAGACTGGTGGCTAACAGGAAGTACCAGCGTGCGCTGGATCATCTTGAGGGGCTGATTGTCGCTCGGATCTTCGAACTGTCTAAGATGAATCGCGCAGGGACAGGTAAGTCTCTATACTACACACAAACTGGCGTGTGCTGATTGTATTCAGGTTATAAACTACGAAAACATATCGCCAAGGCACTACAGACTCGCTCGGTTGCCATTAGATCAGCCCTCAATACGTATAACGCTATTGCTGGGACCGTACACCCTCCCCGCTCAAGACTGAAGTGGGAGGAAGTTGTTGAGTACGCATTTCTTGCTGACTTCGATCTCCTTCGCGACACGTGTGTCGACGTTTCTCAACGCCCTTGGTCGTCCCCTGCCGCTCGTAGTGCAATGGACTTGCATTTCAAAATGTGTCGGGCACGTGAGGAGATCGAGCGCCTCAATGTTGAGGTACGACGCCTCGTGACCTATATACGCGACGAAGAGAGGTATCTACAGGAATGCGAGGATCAGTTAAAGGATACAAACGCAGCCCTTGCAAATCAAATCGCCATCCACCGAAACACTCGAGGTCGCTTCAACGCACGACACCTCAAACGGCTTTACGACATATCGAAACTTCCGGGCTTCAGTGGGACACTAACCCCTGGTGTCAGCGCTGACACAAGTCCTGGGGAGAGCGCGAGTGTAGCTAATGCACAGATCCCCACCCGGATGCTTGTTGATCCCCTGCCTGTTGATTCCACCGCATCTGCCTTAGACCTAGACACCCATGATGACCTTGATGACGAGGAGGAAGAGGACGAGGTAGTGGAACAAGCATCTAGGAGCTTACAGGATGTCCTCCTTGTTGCGGATGACTTTTCACGCCTCGGAATTCATGGTGATGCTGAAGAATTGTAATACTAGTAGTTATTTACACATCCTATGTACTTGCATGTATTCCATATGTATCGCAATCATTACTAGCGCATTTTTTGTCAAAACGCGCTGTTAATCCGACCACCTGGAGTGAGATACTCGAGCTCGTCGTGTCACACGACGAGCTCGAACGTTCCTGTCACTAGGCGGCGTTGGGGCGTAGCAACGGCACAGCAGCCGCATCACGTGGGTCTAATAATAGTCCCGTAGGAATTATAACCACTCTGCGTAGCTACAGCTCTCTGAAGTCCCTCATTAACCAAGAGATATTGGAGGAGGCGTTGATCCGCTAGATTCGCCTCACCTTAGAGGTGCGACACCCATCTATTATCACCTATAATTGGTGTGTTTACGTGGGAATCACAGGTGTTCATTCTATCAAGGTTTGACTACGGGAGACTAGATTTGTGAGGTCTTGCACAGTCCCAGACCTGCCAAGCCAGACAATCTCCTAAGTTCTGGGCCATATGATTTTTTATCTTGTGGACCGACTATCTATCAGAATCAACGCTCCGAGTCTGAATGGCAAATCCGTCGAGATAGACAATACGAATACTAGGGAGCCTGAGGTCGTTTGGTGCTGTCATAACTCCATGCGTGTGAGATCCAATATCCGTAGCGACTCGATTCTTTGAACTCGTAACCTCCGAATCGGCAATCGGAACCTCACTCGATCATCGACATCATCCGACTGCAATACTGATAATTATCACATACTTACAGCCTGACACAGTCAATCGATATGATCGACTTCTTGTCAGTATCGTACCTTCTCGCATGACATACCATCTCAGACAGCAGTGATGTGGGGTTGACTGGTCGTCAGGCAGTGCTTCGCAATATGCGGAATTGCCTGTTCTTCGGCCTCGCGCTTTACAACGTGCCCCTGCTGTACAACTTCTGACGCCCACAGCTGTAGGTGGCTGTCCTCTTGACTCATCGGCGCTGCTAAGGTGTAGAATCTAGATGCCACGTGCATGCTGTGGTTTCCTCCTTAATAATCCATCGAGAGCTTGCAGGTACTGCTGCAGTGTTTTCGTGACCTCCAGCCCACATCTTACTCTCAGTGATAGTTTGGATCCACCCCCTCAGCCATCATTATGGCCCGTCGTCGACGTGTCACCTTCGAGTCTTCAAGCTCATCAGAATCAGACTCGGATTCAGATGTTTCTTCAGCCTCATCGCGTAGAGCTTCCCCAATTCCTCCAGTAGAGGATTCTGCTCCCAGTATTGAGCTCTTCAAAGGCGCAAAACGTAAGCGTAGGTTACCGTCAGATAATGACAGCGACCAAAAAATGAAGGGCTCGGAACGTCCACAATCGTAAGTATTGTGTTGTAAAGCACGTGTATGGTCTTAACCTCGCGTGCTCAGGGAAAAAGAAGATGTTAACAAGGACAAGTAAGTATATGCAGTACTTATCGTCTAAATCCCCAACATCTGCCTTGTTTAGTGAGGCGCTAAGATATCCGGAACAACCCCAGGACCCGAGAGACACACATATCATTGGAGTACGACAAGTTATCATTGCTGGTATGTGATGTCGATCTCCGTTCAGCACCCATTAACGATTTCCAAGCCATTCGCGCAACTGATCTCACCCTTGGCCTCCGACGGATCCCCGCTGGCTTCCATGTGGTAGTGAAGGCCGATCATGCTGAATTCCAGACGAGCAACAAATTTGCACACGTAGATCAGGCTGTCGTCGAATGGAACGAGCCAATACTTCTGTGAGTTGCCCTTAATACTGTCTTTCCAGTAGGTATTTAGAGAGGCTCTAGGCGGTGCGAGCCATCTTTTAAAGTTCGGATCAGCGTATATGCCTCATTTGAATCGGGTCCCATGATATGTCATGGAGAAGTCCTCCGCACATTCGAGATTTCCGTCAGAGAGTTGCTGGATCGCAGCAAAAACTCACGTCGTCAGTAACGTCTTTTACAATGCCCTCCCTCAGATGTTAACGAGTATCACAGCCATAATCTTTCAACCCAAGCAGGAAGAAGTTGTGTCTGCGTGTACTTCACTTCTTATGACAGTAGAGCAGCGACTTTCTGATGAAAACAATGCCGCAACTCTTTGCCCCCTTACTACTGTGCGTGATCAATGCAGTCTGGCATTCTGGCGCTGAGAGCTTGTAATAAATAGCTTACATCCCCTGATATGGACGCGTTGGCACTAAAGACGGACGCTGGACAGCGTCTTCTGGCACGATATCGCAGGACGCAGGACAGTAGTGATCTCAATCAATCCATAAACCACTTTGAACGCGCCTCGGATCTCTGCCCCTTGGACAATCCCTACCGCCCTGCAGCACTGTTCAATCTAGCAAACGCAAAGTTTGTTAGTTGCCAAGCTGACGGAAGATACCTCGACCTCGATATCCCCATCTCTCTGTTTCAAGATGCCCTTGATTTACGTCCCACTAGTCATCCAGACCGCCCCGTCACCCAGCTCTATCTTGCCATTTCTCTATTGTCTCGCTTCACAAAACGGGGATTTCAGACGGATGCTGAGGCGGCTGGAGAGTTATTGAGCGAAGTCCTCGATGTCTGTCATCCCGACAGCCACATTCACAGAGCAGCTTTGATTGTAATCGAAACATCCACTCTGCATCTGGCTGGAAGCACTGTTGTAAATGATCTTGGGCAGGGGCGGCCCGCTGCATCCATGCTTCCGTTATCGCCAGATCAACTTGCTGATCTGGCAAAGAGGTGTGCGCATAGAGATGATCCCCATGCATTGGATGAAGCGATATCCCTTCATCGCGATGCACTGGAATACTACAACACCATGCATGCTTCCCGAGGGCAATTGCTTGGCAATCTGGGTGCACTGATGTACACTCGCTTCCAGCGTCGAGGTAACGACGAAGACTTGGACCAGGCTATTGCAGTTCTCACGGAAGGGCTGGCTTTGCACCCTGTCGGTCACTCATATCGGTCTCAGTTCTTGAATACTCTTGCAGTTTCACTCTCCACCCGTTTTGATCACCGAGGCAATGTAGAAGACTTGGATCAGAGTATTGCATTTGGCAGGGAAGCATTGGCTTTGTGCCCTGTCAATGCTACAGATCGGTCTGGGTCATTGAATAATCTTGCAATTGGACTCTCCACCCGCTTCAATCACCAAGGAAATGGCGAAGACTTGGATCAAGCTATTGCACTTCACACGGAAGCATTGACTTTGCGCCCTATCGGTCACCCAGATCGGTCCGCGTCATTGAATAATCTTGCGGTTCTACTCTCCATCCGCTTCAACCACCGAGGCAATGCCAAAGACCTAGATCAGACCATTGCGCTTCACATGGAAGCGTTGGATTTGCGCCCTGACGGTCACATAGATCGGTCTGGGTCATTAAATAATCTTGCAAATGAACTTTTCATTCGTTTTCGTCACCGAGGCAATGCTGAAGACTTGGATCAAGCTATTGCACTTCACAGCGAAGCGCTGGCTTTGCACCCTGCCGGTCATACAGGTCGGTCCATGTCATTGAATAACCTTGCGAATCTACTCTCCTCCCGCTTCGACCACCGAGGCAATGGTGAAGACATAGATCAGGCCATTACACTTCTCAGAGAAGTGCTGGCTTTGCATCCTGTCGGTGGCACATATCGGTTTAAGTCATTACATAACCTTGCGCATGCACTCTCCACCCGCTTTGATCACCGAGGCAATGTTGAAGACTTGTATCAGGCTATTGCACTTCTTAGGGAAGCGCTAGCTTTGTGCCCTGTTGGTCACACAGATCGGTCCTCGTCATTGACTAATCTTGCTAACGGACTCTCCACCCGCTTTTGTCGCCAAGGCAATGCTGAAGACTTGGATCAAGCTATTGCACTTCACAGGGAAGCGCTGGCTTTGCGCCCTGTTGGTCACGCAGATCGGTCCTCGTCATATATTTCCGTTGCGAATTGTCTCTCCGTTCGCTTTAATCACCAGGGTAATGCCAAAGACTTGGATCAGGCTATTGCACTTCTCATGGAAGCGCTGGTTTTACGCCCTGTAGGCCACATAGATCGGCCCATACCATTAAACAACCTTGCGGTTCTACTTTCCATCCGCTTTGATCACCGAGGCAATGTCAACGACTTGGATCAAGCTATTGCGCTTCACAGGGAAGCGCTGGCTTTGCATCCTGTCAGTCACACAGATCGATCTACATCGTTGAATAATCTTGCAAACCAATTCTCCATCCGCTTCCATCACAGAGGCAATGCCGAAGACTTGAACCAGGCTCTCGCACTTCACAAAGAAGCCCTGACTTTGCGCCCTGTCGGTCACCCAGATCGGCCCTCGCCATTGAATGGCATCGCGAGTTGCCTCTCCACCCGCTTTCACCACCGAGGCAATATCGAAGACTTGGATCAGGCTATTGCACTTTCCACGGAAGTGCTGGTTTTGTGTCCCGTCGGTCACATAGATAGGTCTAAGTCATTGAATAATCTTGCAATTCTACTCTCCACTCGCTTTGATCACCAAGGCAATGTCGAAGACTTGGACGTGGCTATTGCACTTGACAGGGAAGCCCTGACTTTGTGCCATGTTGGTCACACAGGCAGGCCCTCGTCACTGTGTAATCTTGCGAGTCGACTCTCCACCCGCTTTGGTCGCCAAGGCAATGCCGAAGACTTGGATGATGCTATTGCACTTCACATGGAAGCGCTAGCTTTGTGCCCTGTCGGTCACACAGACCGGGCTAAGTCATTGAGTGGCATTGCGAATGGTCTCTCCACCCGCTTTGATCATCGAGGCAATGTCGAAGACTTGGATCAGGCTATTGCACTGTACAGGGAAGTGCTAGCTTTGTGCCCTGTCGGTCACCCAGATCGGCCCTCGTCATTGAGTGGCCTTGCGAATTGTCTCATCACCCTCTTTGATCACAGAGGCAATGCCAACCATTTGGATGAGGCCGTTGCACTTTCCACGGAAGCGCTGGCTTTGCGTCCTGTCGGTCACACAGATCGATCCTCCTCATTAAATAATCTTGCAGTTCTACTCTCCATCCGCTATGATCACCGAGGCAATGCCGAAGACCTAGATCAGGTTATTATACTCCACAGGGAAGCCCTGACTTTGCGCCCTGTCGGTCACACAGATCGGCACCAGTCATTGGGTAATCTTGCGAATCGACTCACCACCCGCTTTAATCATCGAGGCAATGCTGAAGACTTGGATCAGGCCATTCCTCTTCTCAGGGAAGGGCTGGCTTTGCAGCCCGTCGGTCATCCAGATCGGCCCTCATCATTGCTTAGTCTCGCAAATGGCCTCTCTATCCGCTTTGATCACCGAGGAAATAGAGAAGATCTCGATGAGTCACGACAGAACCTCCGCTGTGCCTTGACTCTCTTGACGCAACATGATCCTCGTCGATTAAAGGTCCATACTTCGCTAGCTACCGTCTATCTGTCATTCCATCGATCAGGACTTGATGGCACTGGCCCAGGCGAAGATAACGATAGTCTGAGCGCTGCCATGCATCATTTCAAGACAGCGGCAAACGTCGTCCCTGGGGGTTTGCTATTTCGCCTGCGAGCAGCTCTATGCTGGGTTCACCATGCTGATGAACACCAACATGGTACTCAACTGGATGCTTATGCAACCTCCATGCAACTTATGGACGCATACATCTCTGCGACAGCTTCAGTATCATCTCGTCATAGTGCCATGAAAGCCTTCCCACGCGAACTTGCTGTGGATGCTGCATCATGCGCTCTTCGTCGTGGTGACCTGCGTCGTGCAGTTGAGTTGTTGGAACAAGGCAGGACCATCATATGGACACAGATGACACGACTCCGCACGCCTCTTGACAGGCTCCAGGCACACAGCGATCATGCAGCGGCCCTGATGAAGAGATTCAGAGACCTCAGCTCCCTCCTTGATAGACCTCCTGCGAGTCATGCAGATGGCACCCACAATGTCGGCGCAGAGGCAGCCGCAACTCGTTACAGACGTCTAGTGAAGGACTGGAATGGAGTTGTAGAGGAGATTCGGATGATCGAGGGTTTCTCCCGCTTCCTACTCCCACCCTTGTTCGCCGACCTCCAAGAGGCAGCTCGTGACGGGCCTATCATCGTGCTCGTTGCAAGCCGGTCGTCTTGTGATGCCATTATCATCCAACACCAGCAACCCCCGACTAGCATTCAACTCCCTACCGATTTTGAGAAACTCGTCAAATTGGTGCTTGCACTTCGAGAGGCAACTGGAAAAGACGCCGGTCCTAAAGGGAACCAAACAGCGCTGATAAAAGTTTTGAGGAAGTTGTGGGACGACGTCGTCCGCCCGGTGGTCGAGAATCTGGCCGGATTTGCACCACGAGGTTTCCGAATATGGTGGTGCCCTACATCTCTCTTCAATTTCTTGCCGTTTCACGCTGCTGGCGAGTACAGGGCAAATGGAGAGTCCGTTTCGCAGCGATATATTTCTTCATACACACCATCGCTTACCGCGCTGATGAGGGCTCGTAGAAGTCATGACAAGAGTCCGTCAGTGCCCTTTGCTGCTATTGGTCAGAATTGCCCAGCCGGTCATTCATCCGAGTCCACTTTGGAATTTGTCGAGCCTGAGCTAGAATTGGTGCGGAGCCTTTTACCCCCAACTGTTTCCTTCACCAAGATAACGAGCGTCGATGCCACCAAATCGAGAGCATTGTGCGCATTGCGAGACAATACTTGGCTTCATTTTGCGTGTCACGGGACACAGAACTATAGGGACCCGTTCAATTCAGCCTTTCTCATGCGCGACCAACCGCTCTCACTCCTCGATATCACTCAAATGGATATCTCTCGGCATGAATTCGCGTTTCTTTCTGCCTGCGAAACTGCAGTTGGTGATTTTGCAACGCCCGACGAAGTGATACACCTAGCGGCGGGCCTGCAATTCGCTGGGGTTAAGAGCGTCGTCGGGACATTATGGAAGGTCACCGATGCGACTGTGCAGCGCTTAGTCGAGGCATTCTACAAAAACATGTGCGGAGATGGCAAAATGAATTCCAAGCGAGCTGCCCGAGCGCTGCACCAAGCGGTCCACTCATTGGCTCGCGACAATGACATACCCTTAGACCAACGCATATTGTTCATACATATTGGTGTATAATTAATTTCGTGCGTACTCCAAACTTGTTGATTAATACTTTAATCTAACGACTTGGCGTATAGTATCCAGCCATGGTTATGTGTAACCTGTTGCCAAGAAGATTCATCCATATTCCAGAACTTTTGCATGCCTCTCCGATATGCGTACTCGATGTAAACTTGTATCTGTATTTCCTAGTCTGTTGCCTTGGAGCCCACTGATATAACCCCTTGATGCTTTGTCAGTAAGAATGAAGTCCGAAATCGTGCCATTGGTTTGAAGTTTGAATGCCAGGCATTGCCGTCTGCACTACCGAAGTCGTTGCTTTGAAATTCCGACATCTTCAACACAGTATGGGAAATGTGACCATCCAGGTCGGGATGAGAGCAACGACCTGCACGCCAGCAAGAAAGGGATATCCTGTTTCCTGCTCTAGTGCTGTCGTGAAGCCTGTCAAGCGCGTCGGATTTATGTACTGAGCTAGATACAACCTGTGCTTAATAGTTGGCTCGCTTGCAGCGACTTGACTTATTCCGAGATACGACTGTATCCATCAATCACATACATCCCTAGCAGGATACGGAGGAATGCCAGGGCAGGCCACAGTGTACTACACACGCGCAGCCTGTTAACTTGTCAAGGACCCAAAACCCGATGATGGTATACCTCCGCGATTGGCTATGTACACCTAATCTTGACTTCTATTTGTATTTTCCAGGTTGCCTCGAAATCAAAGATGACCGTTATCAAGGCGCACTGGTGATTCTGGATGAGAATGAAGCCCAAATGATCTTGTATAACACCTATGTCAATTTCAATAGGGAGTATGTGTTTGAACATTCCTGAATGTAGTCCCAGCTATCTCATGGCATCGAATGAAAACAAGTTCTCATTATTCAGAATAGACAGTGCTAAAAACGTTGAATAAGGTCACATCGAGATTGTAAATTGTCTCGTCAAAGCTTCAATCGTACGGAAGGTGATGGTGTCGTAAAATATGCGTACTATGCGTCAGGAGAAAAAAGAAAAGGTAAATGGTTTATACATTGCATGGTCAGTTGCCTTTTGACAATATTGTTTCACAGAAAAGAAAAAGATGAATGATCTATCGTCGTACAAATGCATGAATCCCAAAACCATAGTGTACATGAGCTCTGCTCAGAGGAAAAGGATGAAGCAGCCTGCAACAGAGGCAAGACGAGTAAGCGATAAGGCGATGTTATTAATAGGGGAAGCAGCTCCAGAGTTTGTGCTGCTGCTTTTCGAGCTTCCACTGGAGCTCGCGCAGGTACTAGTAGGCAGGGGCGTCAACCCAGTCACCTGCACCGGGTTCGGGTCGGATGATCCCGTTGACGAGTTCGACCCACTAGCAAGCTGCGCAAAGCCAACAGCAGGGGGACTAGCACGGAAGACGGAGTACACATTCTTCAGGAAGGTATCACCAACAATCCACGCAGGAGTACTGCCAATCCCAATATCAAAGATACCGCCAGCGCACATCTGAGAGGTGGCATTCGCATTGCCGATTATGGTGTTGTTGAGGGTGCCGAGGTTCATGTCCAGGGGACTGATCGCCCAGTTTGTACCGCCGAACGAGATATGAACTGTGACATTAGTGTCGCAGGCTAGAAATAAATGAGTCTTCTGCTTATCCTACAGTGTGCACATATACTGACGGAATGCATATAGGCCTTGCCACTCTCCGGAAAGTTCCATGGAGCCAGGCACTTGGGCCCAAATACTTGCAGCAAAGGGCGTGGGTGCCCCGATGAGGGTAGTGCCTGTGTCGATGGCAGCAAGACCAGTAGGTGCATCAATAGTAATCGTCTTGCCTTGTACGGTGACCGCTGTAAATTTGTTATCATTCAGCGAGTTCATAACACGATATAGTGACGGTACTGACAGCTAACAGTGAGTAACCAATACGATGGCGGACCGGTCAAGTCTAGGTATTCGATAGAGCCGTTGTACAAACTCGAATTTGTTCCCCCAAGAGTGAGCACACCGCCCGGGGCAGTACTAATTTGATTGGCTTGGTTGACGTAGCGTTCGAGGTAGAAAGAGAACAAGGGTTCAGAGAGATTGTTGGCATTGTATAGGGCTTCCCAAAAGGGGGTAGTTTGGAGGGCAGAAATCGAGGCAAACCCGAGACCCATGATACCTGATAGTCCATCGCCGATCAAGTCAGGGGTAACACTGGTAACAGCAACTATTATCAAAATAAGGTTGGGTCTGAATCATCTCAATTTATTGAGATAGACATACGGAATTCCTGGGACATTTCGAAGGACCCGAATGTGACACTATCTTGGGCGACAGTACCTTGCACCGATCCTGAGCCATAATCAATCCCCATGACGGAGGAGGTAGCCTTGTATGTGGACGACTTTGACGTGTGAAATTCGGGTACATCTGATCCGCATGAAGTGCATGAAGTCGTTGCAACCCAAAGGTCGGAAGAGCCAGTATCGAGGACAAGATTGAAGTTCTGCGGTCTGCACAGAACAAATGTTTACAAATGTCGCCAAATTTCGAACTCGAAACTCACGGAGTTCCAATGCTCACAACGCCTGAGTAACTGGAATCGTTGTCCTAATACAATTATGGTCAATTTCAAGAACTACGTGAAGAATCGGGCTGCAAACCTCATCCGTGATGGGAATAGCAGCAGTGTTCGCTCGCTTCGAATTCGTGCTCTTCACGTTTGTTACCTGATAACCATACTTTTTCCGCAATGCTTCGACAGCTTTTGGTAAGTTTGCAACTCGGTTGGAATGACTTCGTCGTACGATTGGGGCATGAATTACACCTGCGCCTGGTTGGTGAGCAGCAAGAGCGAATGGAAGGAGTGCGATGGCTAAAAGGGGGAGGGAAATCATCGGGAACCAGGAGGAGAGGTAGACAGCGAGGAATAAAAGAGAGATAGTAGCGACATGTGGCGCCAAAAGGAAACAAAAACCTGACCAGTAGCTCGGTCCCGCCCAATGGCCATACACCCATAGTTAACGTTGCCGTCAAAGCGAGTAACGCTTCGGTTCGAATTTTGCTCGGTCAGGAAGGAGTGGTCGCTTGTTAGATCTGTCTGAGTTTGAAACCTAACCGACTCGCAGGATTCTGGTCTTCGTCACCGGAGGTCCCTGCCTCACGAGCACTGGTTCGGTTCATCCAAACTAACTGATTGACCCTGTTGGATGTTATCCAGATGTCAGCAATCGTCATGTGTCCCGCAACCCTGCAAATCAAACAAAACGACACGAGCAGTGCAGCATGCCTAGCAAACGTTAAACAAGTTCCATCGATGCCACTGAACGTATCTAGGATAGTTCACTGGCCCAATAGCCACGGAGTAACCGGAAAATCCACAACGAAGGAATTGAGATGCCCAGACAATGAACGTACATTAGATTCCGCAGAGCCTCCTTCATATTTCCCCCCGCCGTCCAAACGAGTGGTCACAAAATGAATATCACAGAACGCATCATCGTCAGCGAATTTCCGAACCATGCGCTTGTATAATCTTCATGCTGCTATGAAGCCGCATGTACCGCCTGATATGCATTTTCATTGGCGTTAAACTCCTGCAAAAACACTTAGACGTCCGAGTCTGGAGGTCTTGTTTGTGCGCTGCAATGAAGTCTTTAGTCAATCAACGAATATTCTCATGAGTAAGGACGTTACAATTGACTGGAATTGACTATTACGCATCCAGGCTCCTTCCAAAGATGACTGTGTATCGCAAACCAGTCCTGGTACCACAGTAGCAATGTGAACGTCCGGGTCTGGAGGTCTTGCTTGTGCGCTGCTATGAAGTCTTTGGTCAATCAACGAATGTGCTCATGAGTAAGGACGTTACAATATTGAGAATTGACTGTCACGCAAGACTCCTTCCAAAAATGACTGTTGACGATTCCCTGCGAGATATGGAGGAAGACCAGGACAAACCTCAGTCCATCCAGATTCCAGACTCAATAATCAAAATATTCAACAAATCCTGGTGCGCGTTCAAATTCAAGTACAACTGATCAATAATCGATTAATCACTAATTTCAAGATAAAACAAATAATTACAAAAAAACAAAAAAGATGTCTGTCCCAAAACTAAAAGGCACGACGAAAAAAAAAACCGCCGAGCTCAACTCTGCAAGAGACGCATCTGACCCAACCACCTGTTACCCTGCTCGACTTCATAACGAAGCCTAGCAGCAAGCGGACTGGATCAAGTTCATATTCCACGAACGTAACAGGCCCCCACTGTGTGATACGAACGAGGGCCTTGACTTGTTTGTGGGTTGGTTCTGGGATTGATGAGGTTACGATCGTAGGTTGATTTTGAGATCGTTGAGGTTGTCGTTGGGTGCGACTGAGTTGACGTCGCGCGCTGACATTGGTAAGGAGTTGCTACATTCGAGAAGGAGTATACAGCATCGTATTGACCGAAACCATTTCTGGTGAGTCCAAAGAAAACAGAGTGAGATTCGAAGGCGAAGAAAAACCAAGAAGCTGTATAGTTGCTGAATAAGCTCTCTCACGGCTCAATTTCAAATCAACACTTGATCTTCAAGCTTCAAGTCAGGGAGAATCAGCCACACCATGGCCAAGGACCCGCCGCCCAACCTGAAACCCTCTCACGGAAATGAACCAATTCAATATTTTGAAACTGCTTCACGGGCGCCCAGGTGGCACATCAATAATATCGCACAGGCTGCACTGGCAGTTTGGCTCAATGATCATTGATCGCCGTGTCGTTCAACTTCCTACGCGCTCTAGACTTGGCACAATCAATCATGTCGCACAGGCTGCAGTTTGGCCCAATGATCATTGATCGCCGTGTCGTCCAACTTCCTACGCGCTCTAGAACTGACGTCACCCAAGGACCTCTACGTCACTATCCTGATCGCCGCTCTGCATATACGCAGCGCCAAAGCCAAATACTACAAATACCCATTACACAAGAGGTATCCCATCACGTTTATAGATCCTGCCACCTTTCATAACAAACAGTATACTCTCCGCGGACACCGCGTTCTCAAAATCCGCCCCAAAATTCCCCGGCGTCGCAATCAAGTCAGCAATAAACCCTTTCCTCACCGCTCCGAACGGCACCTCGTTATCGCCCACAATCCTTGGGTCCTCTTTGAGCTCACCTACCTGTGCAAGCCGGGTCTTCCCAGCTTCGCCTTCCCACATCCTCGATCTTACACACTCCCAGCCACCCAAAGTCGCCCATCTGAGCACCTTCTTCCAATCGGCACCTAGACGAACCATGAGGGAGAGTTCCAACGCATTGGCTCCGTGAGCGAATACACCCGTATCGCCTCCGCATGAAATATTGTCCAAGTCTAGTTCCAACGCCGCTTTGAAAGAAGTGACTGCTCGATCCCAGATCTCGCCTTTCCCCTGGGTCATGGTGTAATACGCCGCGAGGGTAGGCACGTATTTGGTTTTATGGCCTATGTATTCTTCGAACATTTCTACTGCTGATGAATCAGGGGTGACCATATCGTATGCGTGCTCGATGGAGTCCACCTTGAGACTCAGCAGGGGTATAATGGTGGACCTATTCGTTGCGTGAGCGGCGACCTTGACACCATACGCATGTGCGGTGCAGATCATCGCCCTCAGCTCATCATAATCAAACGTGGCCATAGACGCAGCCCCAACCCTACACGAAACTCCAGAAGCCCGTGATCGAACGGTGTAGTCTAGTCCATCGTCAACGGAGATGACCGACAGATCTAACCCCAAACGAGGATTCATTTACATACCAGCATAGATCTGTAAAATTGTTGCAATCAACGGAAACGGGCGAGATGTTGCGTATGAGCGCCTTGGCCTGATTATGACAGAACGTGACGATCACCTTGATCCAATCAGCCCCTGCGCCAATCTGCCTCCGAACGGCCTTGATGCACTCTTGAGTCCCGTCTGCGGCGTCGACGCCGGTGACGCCATCGATGCCTTCTCTGTTTAAATGGAGGTAACTCTTTGGACCTGTATAGGCCCCTCGCATGAGATGGAGAAGCATATTTGGAAATATACCTGAAAACACGAACCATAGGTTCCTGTGGGTGCAATTGCCCTTGTGACACAAAAATACCTCGGGCCGGGGATGAGGGCCCCAGGGCTCGATAAACACTTGCGTAGCGCGATATCTGCGTCCCCTGCACCCTCGGTCCCTAGATCACTAGGAACAGGCTCGTTGGATCGAGGCCTACACGAGAGCATATGAACGCACCGCACAGTCGTGAATCCTGCCATCAAGGTACGTTTAGCGTGCACCGTAGCCCTGATGGTACGCTCTACGACGGTCTCTTTGGTAACCTGCTCCTCCCATGAGGCCTCCGCGTACGGATGGATGAAGACTGACAGCAGGTGGCAGCCTGAGATGACTCTGTGTCCCCGGAAATGAAAGTGGTGCGCTTACAGTGGACGTGAGTGTCGACGAAGCCTGGGAGGACCGTCAAGTGTCTCAGGTCTATCACTTCACCACTGAATTCACTCCCGTTTCCGTTCCCTGAAAACGGGGCAACGTCGAGTATCATTCCCGAGTCGTTGCATATCGTTATGGCTTGGTTATCAAGAAGCTGGAGCGTGTATGGGTCAAATAATTTCCCAGCGAGGACTATCTTGGTCGCAGCAGACTGAGGCTGTTGGGCTTGGCCTTCTAGCGCGGAGACGGTTGCTGTGAGCTGCATTTGGCTGAATAAAGTTTAGTTGGGTGGTGTTCGAGTGTGGACAAGGGACTAGGGAGCCCCTGAGAAACGACTTGATGGAGTAACTAGACGGGGATTGGCCCTACTACGTATTGAGCCCGGTGCCCAAGGACAATGCCGCGACTGCTACCGGCCCTACCATAACTTGCCGTCTTCTTCCAAAGTTTCTGAATTTCGCTATTTTATATTCTTCCGTCAACCCGCTTCCGAGGTCGGGGATTTCCGACGGAGAGTGTTTTTTTGAGGGGACTGCAATAACACCTCATTGGCGCAGACGGTGACAACACTAGAGCCCTGTAACAATCGGGCTCGCATCGTCGAAATGCCATTGGGCGATCTCCCCACCATTAATGTGCTTTCAGAGTGCTCAGGAGCACCCCCACGGTCCTACGTACACGGACTCTACAAATTAATCCGGGTGCTTGGCATGGAGATCACCTGTTTTCTGCAATACTTTTCCGAACCCAGAAACAGATCGACGGAGGTCCCCTAGATTTATGAGGTGTATGCTATAGAAAGCACACCGTTGTATTTTTAGCAAACGCGGCGTGTTCATCGCGGGGGTCTTGATAAACGCGGGGAAGCTCAAGGCAAGCACCGCGACTGGTGCCCTCAGAAAATATCAAATCGGACATGCATGTTTCAACGAGGGGCTTCGTGGCGTTCTAGAGAGAACCCTCGAAGTATATGCCATGTCCAGGGTATAAAACAAATGAGAACACCATAATATTTATAGCAATTTGTCGTCACCTCGAAACATTTAGAAGATGAGTGTCGGTTTATTCCGGTTTTGATAGAATGTGAGCACGGTGCGGGGATCAAGTTGGACGGAACCCGCGAGTAACCTGTGCCCTCGCGACTATTCAAATTGGATCAGTTACACATCAACGAGGTCGGAGTGATCCATGAGAGAGCTTTGTGGCGCGGCCAAGGAGTCGAGGTGAAGCAGGGTGCCCTGGGATTCAATCTGAACGTCAAAAGCGAGTCAGTCTATTTTTGCCAGTACAGTTCTTGTGAGGCATATCGCATAGTGCAATACGTTGGAGGAGTAGAAGCGTTAAAGATACTGCGAAACTGACACCGTAAGCGAATTCATCGATCTTCTGCCGCCTGCGTACAAGGTTGAGCCTCCTGGACGTAAAGACTACCCTTGTGACCTACTGCAGGGAGATGTGTTGGTGAGAAGAAGTACTAGACGGGAACGTACGAGTAGGAGAACGTACGAGCCAGAAGTCCAAGAGGACACACAGACGATACGGCAAGTACAGAGCTTGTCGATCCACAGCACGGATCGTATATGATATATGAACGCTTTAGCTCAAAGGCGTTCATTCACCATATACAATTCGTACGTACATGCATTCGTTCCGCCGGCCGCACCCAGAAAGGACTAGCACGAGCACTACACGCGAGGCCGACGCATGATAATTATTCCATGCCTCTACGTTACGTGCCGCGCTGCGGTTCATCGAGGTTCCGCCGGCGGCGAACCGATCCGTCCAGGGTCGCATCCTGAACTTTGTCAACGGATGTTTTTACAAACCCGAGTGGTCGCTACCCTTGACTCGCACGCGGCCCGGTAAAACGCACAAGGCCAAGCAACAACGAGGACCGCGCCGAGCCAAACTGCACGTACCGTACCTATGAATCGATATATCGCAGTGTCCACGCGAATAAGGAACTGGCTGGCTTTGAATCGAGCTCCGACGATAAATTTCTTCTTCGACTTCTTCCTTCCACAGCCACGGCTACGGCCTGAGAAAACCCGGGTCCTACTAGATATTACTTTTTGGCTGAGATAACGCGAGATGAATGAGATGCTGACGCTCAGAGCGTTTATGGGTCTCCTGTGGGCGACTCTTTGCGGTTTAGTTCTCATGGGGATCGAGGATGGATGGGGATTTTCCACGGTGACTGTTCAGAAGCCTCGTCGAGGAACGCGAGTTGAGTGCTAAGCCTGATATGAAGATCAGCGTAGAGCGGAACGCGCTCGTTTGTTAACGTACGCTGGCCTAGCTTAGCAGGGATGATCATGCAGCGATCCCGCGCTCATCTCTTTAGCAAACAACGGTTGTTTGCTAATCGCATGGCCGCGTGACAAACGTACGGATCATCTGTACGACTCAGTCGGGTTAGCTCTGGGGATTCCCCAGGATCAATTCAATTATCGAGACTTGGAACTTTGTTGTTAATGAAGGATTACAGGGAGAACACTAGAAGCAAAGGCCGGTTTGGTTCGCTCTTGGACCAAGTCTATGGGGAACGTTCGTCGTATACCTTGCGTACATATGATAGTACGCTGATAGCTAGAATGGAGCACAGAAGGGTTGATGGCAGCTACAATGGTGCACAGAATCGTGGCACTAGCACCCCCAGCCAGCTAGAACCCCCTCCAAAACACAAGATAAGTAATCCCGTTCCAGTCCAATCCAGACCAATCCAGCTCAACAAAAAAGCATCTTAGACGCCGGAGCCGGGTACGAACCGGAATCGCGGGAGCGCGAATCCGCAAGGACGAACCCACGTTCACTAGTACTGTGATCTATCATGCGAGGATTGTAAGACGCCGTATGTGCGCGTGAGTGGGCGTGGCAGCGCTAGTCTGCTAGAACGCCGGTGGGGCGAGGCGATTGGAGGATGGCGCGCTGGCGACAGGAACCAACGGACCTGCCAGCTACCTTAGTGGGGTGCTACCACGTATCATATATCACTGGCTTATGTCGCTGCAGTACCAGTGTTAATAATAACGTTCTATGCATATGGTGTGGCGCACTTACGACTGGAGGCTTCGACATCTGAAGAACACGAGCTGGGGTACGAAGACAACAGCGTTGATTGAGGCTACTAAATGAACAAGGTGTAAACTACAATTAAGAAGGGGTAAAAAGAGTCTTGATGTGTGCGTGCGTGCGTGCAAGAGCAAAACCAAAACAAAGCGAGTCAGAGTCAGAGTCAGAGTCAGTCATGCATGGGAACAAGTGACAATGCGATGTAAACAAAAAAAAACCAGTACCTGCAGTAAATGGAGCACCATACGCGAGACAGATGCGTGCAAAAAGAAAGATGACGAAACGCGTACATGTACGTATATATTGCAGTGGGAAAAAAAAAAGAAAAAAGGACAACAAAAACGCAAGATAGATCAAACACCCGAGTCGACGTCGTTGGTTGATGGCGATAGTACAGTGTCAGGGCATCGATCATGATTTAGTGGTATATGTATGTACACGGCGCTGCGAGGCAGGCGAGGCGATAGAACGCGGGAGAGAGAGAAAGAATAAAGTTAAGTTTGGGTTGGATTGGATTGGAATGTCAGCGAGGGTTTGTGGTTGGCGTGGCGTGGCGCGGCGTGTCATGTCTGTGCGTGCTTTCTTAGTCTTGGTTCTTGGTCTTGGTTCTCGTTCTTGGGTCCTGGATCGTCGGCGTGCGGGGTATGAGTGGCCCTCCTCGGGTACGTCGCTTCACCCCCTTACGACCCCTCCTCCCTCCGTGTCATCGCAAACGAGCTCTCAAGCGTAGGCGCAACGGGGTCCACGTCCCCCAACGCCCGCCAGGTCCCCACGAAATTGTGTCCGCCGACTATATACCCGCTGAATACCCACACCCCGAGTCCGAGTGTTGGGTGTGGGTGCTGGTGCGCTGGGATACGAACGAGCGCGACGAGTCCGTCCCATTCGCGCACGCGGCCGTAGAATTTGTAGTGGTTCCATGCTTGGCCGTGTTTGAAATCTGTCTGTGAGGGATGAGTTGGGTAGGCGGAAGGAAGGGATGGACTGGGCTTACCTCCCCGACGAGTGCGATATCTAGTACACCGTTACATTTCCTCTCAATACAATACTCCTCCTCGTCGTTGTCATCGTCTGACGCAAACGTATCGGTATCTTCATCCATCGCATCGTCGTCTTTCTGACGGAAGACGTCGTCGATGACTGAGTCGTATTGCGAGGAAGCGTCTTGGATGAATGAACCATCGTCTTCACCATCTGCATCGCTCTCGTCGCCCTGAGTAGATCGTTCCCCGAGAATTTGATCGTCGTGCTCCCTATAAACGATGTTGCACGTCCCGCGGTATTCGCATCCGCGGCACGTAGATTCGTCGTGGGAGTTGGGTGAGCCTGGACGATAAGCCTCGTAGGTGTATGTGCGGTCGTGGTGTTGGAGCCTGAGTTTGCCTTCGTACTGTCGTCGATGATGAGTATTAGCACCGATATCAGACGGAAGCGACTCACCAGATCCTCGTGTACCTGCACACCCTTGGGTAACCAAGCATCCGAAATGCCATCGTCAAACCCATCATCCGCACCACCCGTCGGCACAGGGACCTGCGGATCCACGCAGTGGTATTCACGAAGACGCATAAAGAGGGGGTAAGCGTTGAGAGAGAGCTGTTGCTCAGTGAACTCTTCCGGCATCTGAACATGTTGAAGTATCGAAGCGAATGCGTTTTCAGTAGGAACTAGAATACGGCCTTGCCAGAGGCCTGTTGCGGAGCCGTAAGTGTAGAGTGTGTTTTTGAGGGATGATTTCTCCATTGGGTATATACAATCCGTGAGGCGGTACCAGTCATCGTCGAGTTGGGAGCTGGGAGATGGGGTGGCGGAGTCAAAATCCCAGGTGGTGAGAGGAGCATGCTTGACGACCTTGTGTTGATTGAGCTCGTGGACGTCTTCTTGTGTGGGGCCGATTTGGTCACCGAAGCCGAGTTGAATGGCGTGTTGACGAGTGAGAGGGAGATGGATTGGAATGCCGATGGGAGTGACTTGACGATGTGAGAAGAAAATAAGCTTTGCTGCAGTTGAAGCGAGTGGGATACCGATTTCGAAGTCGGTGCGATCGTAGAAGTGGGTTGTGTGGGCGACACCGGCGCGGTAGAGTGGGAATGCGCCGTGTGCGGGGATGATGGATTGGCGGAGATGGCCGTTTGAGTTGTCAGTGAGGGGCATGGTGAAGTGGTTGTGTGGGGCATGGGCTGATGGGTACTAGGGGTGGAATTATGAGGTGGGTTTGGATGAAGGGAGTGGTGGCTTACGCGAAAGGGAATGATGACGAAAGGAAGGACGAGTCTGATTATCTCATTGCGGCGGGCAGGAGTCTCGGCTTTAAGACGGTCTGAGGGTGTGTTGGAGAAGATGTGCCGAGGAAGACTGGGAGACTTACCTTCTGTGCTCGTGAACCAAAGCAGCCACAAGGCAAGACAGTTGATGGGAGATTCGTTGGGCCAGCCGTTGGCGTTGTCTTCGTATAGGCGTGTGCGAATGAACTCGTCTACGAACTGGGGAAGACCCGCTGCTTCGAGGTGGGTGCGATTCTTTCCGTCGTTCTCAGACATGAGTGCGAAGGAGGCCCAGAAGGCGTCGAGGACGCCGTTGTCGTATACATCTCCGCGTCTGATGCACTTGAGGGCGGAGGAGTACCAGGCTAACTGGTGTGCGAGGTGACGAGAATGGTGTGTGCGTGCGCCGAGTCGTCTAGCTGATGCATTTGAGTCGAATCTAAGGCGAAAGATGCGAGAGTATAGATGAGTATTTTTGTTAAAAGCAAGGATGTTATTAATTTGTTTGCATGATTGGAGGAGAGGAAGGATGGAAGCGTCGATTGAGATGACGATGTGCTCGAATACTTCAGCTGGCAGATTGCAGAGGGAGGAGGATTGAATGAACATGATGATGATGTATTTTTTTGGGGGGTATAGTTGGTTTGTGTGAGAGAGGGTATTATATGGTTTGGTATCTCCGTTGATAACACAGATCGGGGATCGATTTCGTCATATGGGCGTCTACTCACGGTTTGCCAATTCGGGTAGTCTTGAACCAGTTCATGAACGCCGTCTCTTTTTACAGCAACCAATAGTAATCTAACCCTCCACCACTATCTCCGTATCCCCGGCCACGGCGATCACGATCGGTGGCTCCCTCCTCGCTTCGACTCATTGCACCGCATACTCTATGTACCCGATATACTGCTCTCCACAACCACACCTCCTGCTGCTTGCAACCTCTTCACTACTCCACCATAAAAACTTCAACTCCACTCCCATAACAAGTCCTTACCCGGATCAACTCCTCCGCTATTCTCGTGGGCCTGTCCAGACCTAGCTACAACACTCATTGGCTCTGGGTTCAAAACTAAATCAGCGTTAGAGTTTAGTTATCATCAACTCTTTCTCCGGTGCGGTGGTGCGCTGAGTGCACCCGGAACATCCGTACCGTCTCTGACTTTTCTCCCTACAATCCTCGTCGGCCCGGTGTCACTCCGGGTCAGCTTGGTTCTAGACTTTATGAGGGAGGTGAGTTGTGAGGAGGGTCATCTGGCTTTGGGTTGACTTTTCCCAGGGACTACACCAACGATGAACGCTTTTATCAGCTTTTCACCCACCCGCGGTGTCTTGTCCTTGCGGGTCCGGCGTTTTTCAGCTATTCGGTGATTATTGGGTCGACGAATCAGCTTATATTTCCCGTCCATTATCCATCTCATTCCCGTCCCAACACCATCCCCCATTCCCGTTCCCATTACTTCATCCCGTTCCCGTTCCCATCGCCCTCCATCTCATTCAAATCATCGCCTTTCACAATCACAGTGTCATCCCTGAACAAAAACGCCTTCATTTCCGTCGGCCTCCCCTTCACCCACCATCAGCAGTGGATATCCTTCGATCATTGACGTACTTGTCATTCATCATGATTTCCCGAGCTCGATGATGTATGTAAAGGTATCTATCTATCGCGATGCCCTCCTAGCGTCTCCCGTTACCACCATCCCACTGACGAAAAAATTGTATAGGTCCAGCGCATGCGTGAGATACGCTTGACTCGTCCAGTCACCGATCTAGATCCTGGGCCTTTCATCTCCACCTGTGACTCGGCGCGCTCATTCCGTTACCTCCAAAAACGGGCTCAACTCCGTCTCCGTTACCCCATCCATTAGCACCGTGTTGCCTGGGGCGCAGTCTCTTGATTACCGTGTGAGTCCAGGTTGTTATCATATAGTCCGCACGCGATGTGGCGTTTTTGGCTGTGGGGCCTTGGCTCTTTTCCTTTTTTCCTTTTGGGATCCTTCTTCCTTTCTTTTTTTTCGTCACACCTTACCAATTGCCGGCAGGCACCTTCAATTCAGTTTTGTCATGTTATGTATGATGCCACCGACGGCCTTTCGTTAGGTTATGGTATCATTCCGCGTACCCTGGTACCGACGGCTATACTCACTTTCTGGGTCAGGGGGCATCCCTATCGGCATCGGCAATGCCTTACCGTCATCTACCGATGCGGTCGTTGGCGACATCTACCTCGACTTGGAAATAATTTGCCGATGCGTGACTCACAGAGTTATATCAGTCAGGTATGAAGCCTTTTTCATGTTTGCCTTTGTCTTTGTCTTTGTCTTTAGGGCATAGCCGTTGTTGGCGTTGGTGTTGGCATTGCGCTGGCGTTTTGCTATTGGGCGCGATGACGCCGTTCATGCCACAGGGCCATTGGTGGGCTTTAACTCTCTGCTATTTGGTGGTAGTGTCTTTTGTTTAGCCTGGCGTTGGCGTTGGGCCTGGCGGTGACGCCGCCAGTGCCACAGGGCCATTGGTGGGGTTTAACTTTTAGTTGCGTGATGTGGTGGTGGCGACGGCGACGGCAAACTGACCGATGAGGTTCTCTCGGGTTCACAGCTAGACGCTTCCTCCATTCCTTCCTTTCTTCCAACTCGGTATTTCCCGAAAGCACGCATCGCTCGCGTGGGGGTGATTAGTGGGCCTGTACCTGGTCCTCTCGCTTTTATTTGGCACAAGACGGTGACTGACGCGACGCGTCGGCTCGGGGTTTCCCGGAGTTACATAGCGTTTGCCCGTTTGCACTTCGCCGCCATCACACACGCTCCTATTCTATTTCCTATTTCCTCCTGTGGCGGGTCTTCCCGCACAACACCCTGTTATTTGGTGAGATTCCATTTCGGCTCGCTAATGTTTGATATTGATATACGCAAAGGTTAAATTCGATTTACAGTTGTCGTCGTGCGATTGGACGAGGGGGCGTTTTACGACTCGTGCTGGATTGATCCGTGGCTCGCTGAGCGCGTAAAGGTGCGTTTTGGTGTCGTGATTTGTGGGGATTGGTGGGCTTTTACTTTTTTGGGGCTTGGGGTTTGGAGTTCTTGGAGTGCGGGCTTCTATTGGTGGTGATGGCGGTGGACGCTGGGTATTCTTGCGTTTCAGAATGATATAGGTGGCTTCGACTTCGACTTCGGGGGTTCCCGAGTACATACACACCCCATCATATCATACCATATCATATGGTTTTTTTTTGATGGGAGGACTTTGTACCTTCTTCTGTTTCTGCTGATGTTGATGCCTTACTGACCATTGATAGAATGGCGTTCGGTTCGGTTCGGTCTTTCCCGGGGGTGGTTCGTTCATATGGGGACAGTGTCATTGGTGCGTTGGGGTTCTGTGTTGTAAACTCGTGGGTGACATACTAGGGTTTCGTTCTCAGGATTCAGGATTCAGTTTCTCAGTCGGTCCCAGTGTTGGACGAGATTTTGATTCTCGTCTCCAGGGAGACGATATAAGCAGCCTTGGTGGTCTTCGTCGATGGTCGCTTTTCAGGCTTGTGGTCTGCGCCCCCAATCAACAAACGAGGTTTAGCGATTCTTTGTACAGATGAGTGATGCAAAGACTCGTTTAAACATCGTCTGGTGATGGAAGTAGACTGCTCGTCTTCTTGGCGCCTGGATGTTGGTCTTCATGTCGCTTTGCGCGGCTCGTGGTCTGTTTTGGAGTCAACAGACGAGGTTTAGCGATTCTTTGTGCACCTAGATGATGCAAAGACTCGTTTAAACATCGTCTGGTGATGGGAGTAGACTGCTTGTCTTCTTAGCGCCTGGATGTTGGTCTTCATGTCGTTTTGTGCATCTGTTGGCGGCTGTCAAGGCTTTTAGTTTATCTGAATTAGCAGATCGTGTTTAGGGATTTTTTGCAGAGATCAACGATGCAAAGACTCGTTTTAAACATTATCTGTTGATTGGATTAGACTGCTGGCCTTGTTGTCGTCCAGATGCTGGTCTTCATGTCGCTGGTGGCGATCAAGGCTTTCAGTCTATAGTGTCAACTGATAGCGTTTAGGGATTTTTTGCAGAGATCAACGATGCAAAGACTCGTTCTAAACATTGTCTGTTGATAAGATCTGACTGCTGGACTTGTTATCGCCCGGATGCTGGTCTTCGTGTCGCTTTGCGGATCTGTTGGTGGCTGTCAGGGCTTTTGGTCTAATCGCTGAGGGCAGACGAAGTCTAATGATTTTTTGCAGAGTTCGATGCAAAGATTCGTTTTTGACATCGTCTGTTGATGGGATTAGACTGTTTGGAGATGCCTGTTGTTGATGAGACGCCGGAATTTGGTGAGCTATACTTGTCTTTTTTGCTTTGCAAAGCCCTCGAGGACTGATTGCTTCGGTTGCGTTAAGGCTTTCAGGGACTAGTCTCTCCTAGGTCGACTTGGTGGCTTTCGTGTTTAAGGCCTTCAATCTCTCTCGGAGTCGACAGAGGACGTCTAGCGATTCTTTGCAGAGATCAATGCAAAGGCTCGTTTTTGGCATCTTCTGTTGATGGGATTAGACTGCTTGTCTTGTTTGGAGCTGCTTGTTGTTGATGAGACGCCGGAATTTGGTGAGCTATACTCGTCTTTTTTGCTTTGCAAAGCCTCGAGGACTGACTGTTTCGGTTGCGTCAAGGCTTTCAGGGACTAGTCTTTCCTAGGTCGACTTGGTGACTTTCCTTCAATCTCTCTCGGAGTCGACAGAGGACGTCCATCGATTCCTTGTAGAGTTCAATGCAAAGGCTCGTTTTTGGCCTCGTCTGTTGATGGGATTAGACTGCTTGTCTTGTTTGGAGCTGCCTGTTGTTGATGAGACGCCGGAATCTGGTGAGCTATACTCGTCTTTTTTGCTTTGCAAAGCCCTCGAGGACTGACTGCTTCGAGCTAGTCTTTCCTAGGTCGACAGATGAGGTTTAGTGCATCTCTGTACCGGTCGATGGTGCACTCAGGCACTTGACATCATTGATCAATGGCATCAAACTAGGCGGGTCTCTGTCAAGATTCCTCTACAGCATGGTTCTCTCCATCGCGTCCGAGGATTTATGATCAGTGACGTCGTAAGCTGTACTTTCTACCCTACGAATTCATTCGCGCCTGACTGATTGGGTTCGAACTTCATTTTCATGGGTTCTTCTAGAATCTAGGAGGCTTAATGACTCGTTGTCTGTACATAACGATGATGCAATGACGCACTTGGCATCGTTTGTCGATGAAATTGGATCGCGCTGGTCTTTTTGTATTGACGCTGCCCGTTGCCGTCGTGTGTTTGGTTTGATTCAGAATCCTCAATGACTTATCTTACGGCTTCTTGTATTGGCGCTGCCCGTTGCCGTCGTGTGTTTTGCTTGCTCTAGATCATAGCCAAGGGCCTGTCTTACGGCTTCTTGTATTCACGCTGCCCATTGCGGTCGACTCTTTGACTTGCTTCAGATCATAGCCCTTTAAGGACTCATCTTACGGCTTTTATATTCAAACGCAGGGTTCATTCTAGTACAACACAGTTCTTTCCTGCAGATTGTGAACGCCAATTGCCGGACGATGTGTACGAGTGCATATGGTACATGGTTGCATAGAAATCACAATATATGCTCCAATCTGATGGTCTCTTTCAGGTTCCTTGATGCGTGTGCTTCCCTTGAGGTTGATTGTGATCTTGTGAATGATCGATGGTCTAGGCGGTATCGTGCCGACTGCCTGAGGTTGAAGAAACACGACCTTCCGCAGCGCTTTTGACGATGGATGGATGTGGTCCAGTGAATCATGCAATCCTCTGAAAAACGAATCAGTGGTCGCACCTCCTATGTTCATCTAATTAACCAGGATTCTTGGTGAATGCCTGTCAAAGTGGAGTGGCGGGATCGAAGCAGAAGAAGCTCTTATTACCAAAACGGGTCAAATCACGTCCCAGAATGGAATGTGACTGCTTTCCTTGACGTCGTCACAGAACGCGGGGTCGATGGGCACATAAAAACTCGTCGTCTCCATATTTCCCTCTTTCTTCGTGCCCACTATCATCTACATTCTTTTCCCCACCTACCGTCATGCAGAGCACCGATAATGTCCAGTCGTTCATTTCTTTTGGTCATGAATATAGTCCACCGCGCTCCAGGACCACTGCCGCGTCCATCTGGGCCCCTCAGCCTCAGTTGTTGGATTCGACGTGGCCAAAAGCTATAGACTCCTTTTCTCGTGACGCTGAGAGGGAGTTGCAGCGCTCTGGTCGCGTCCCGAATGGCCGGAACTTCTTTGTCCCGGGTAACGGAAGTGAAGATGTTTTCGGTCCTGTTGGCCTTGTCGGTATGCCTCGCAAAAGAGACATAGGTGCAATCGGCGACGGTAGGAAAAAACAGAGCCCCGATTTTGACGATAGTGTTAGTCGATTTCATCGAAATAAAGCGCATATATGCTGATAAAATCGACTAATTAGCATGTCGAGCAGCTCTTACGCGCTCTTAATCTGAACTCTCCCGCTCTTTATACTCAGCAGCCTTCTCGTCCTCAAATTCCCGACTCCAAGAATGTATCGCCCGGCTCTCCGGATTTTTCTCCGAGCTCTACTGTATCTGCGCTCCTTACGCCTACAGATCTTTCTCCTGCGAAAACTTCTTTTGACTTGAAGATCAATCCACCTCATGAACTAGCTCCTTCGCACTCTACTTTGTCTCCTTCGTCCCTTCTGTTTGACCATGGCTCGCCCTTGAGGGCGCACGATTTTATGTCTCACAATGTACACCAGCGTTTTTCGAGCGTTCCTTCTTCGAACCTTATGCCTCCTAGCCCATTGCCTTATTTCGAGCAGTCTTCTGAGAACTCTTCCCCAGCTTTGGGCTCCCAGCAGTTTTATGACAGTGCTTTCGCTCACTTGAGCCATCCAGAACTTTCAAGGGGTTCTTGGCGGCAACCACAGCAGCTGTCTGCCCCTCCCGAATGGTTAAGGGTCGAGGAGAAGCTTGGCAGCGACTTTCCCTCCGGCGTCACGGTCGGAGAGGATCCTCTTAGGACCTCGCCGTCTCAGCCGTCGTTCCCACCTCGTCAAAACGGAGTTCATACTCACGAGGTAAGTCTTTCTTTCGCCACTCTTTATCCATCGCATATGCACTTACGTCCCCTTCACAGCCGATCAACTTCCTTTCGCTTTTGCATCCGTCATCATCTCCCCCATACAACGTATTTGTGGCGCGTATCATAAAGTCATCTGACCAACAGGCTTCTATCTTTTTGCAACAGAAGCTCAAGGTTGCCGATCTTGAGGAACGTCACAAGATTGTCGATGCTATCTGTGCGCGCGGCTTTGAGATGATGTCACACCGGTCAGTCCTAGCCATAGACTTGGTTTAATTAAAACTGATATTTATCTGCGTGGCCGCTAGCTTCGGCAACTGGGCAGTCCAAAGATGTCTTGAAGCTGCGGCCACCCCAGAAGAACGGAGGAAGATAGTGAACTGCATGAGGTATGTTCTTGGCTTACGACGAACTTTCTTGGACAGCATCCCTAATTGTAAATAGGGGACGGGTCGTCGATCTTGCGACCAACTGTTACGGATGCCACGTCCTCCAAAAGGCACTTGATTGTGAGGAGGATATTCGCCTCCTGATCGTTTCCGAGCTTCTCCTCGGGGACCCTGCATTGACTTTGGTTAACAAGCACGCATCTCATGTCTGGAGCAAGGTAAGAGGTCCGTTACGACTCGTATGCCGTTGGACCCTAACCAACATGTATCTAGATCATGGAGTTGACGTGGACGGCTCCCGCGCCTCCGATTTTCGCATTGTCAGGGTATTTCTTGCTGGAGGACCAATGCGCTTCTGACGATTGTATATAGCGTCAACAAGTCCCTGAAAGGGAAATGGGCGTCTCTCGCTTGCCATGAAACGGGATCCCTCGTTGTCCAGGTGAGGATGCCAGCGGATGTCATGAAACTTATTTCTCATGCTCTACAGCACGCATTTGAGAACCTTGAAGAGTCCGCCAAGGACGGCATCATTGATGAACTACTCAATCAAGGACCTACTGTGTTCGGCGAGATTGCAAAGAACCAGTGGGGTTCGTACTGCATTCAACATAGTCAGTGCTTCTACTATTGCTACCTTCGTGATTTCTTACAGTTGCTTCTTTGATCCAGTTTTAGAGCACGGGTCATCGAAACACCGTCAAATGTGCCTTGACCATATCATGTCTGACCTCCTGGATTATGCCACAAACGAACAGGGGTACAAGTCTGTTACGAAGGCTCTCAAGGAAACGGGTCCCGAAACTCTAGACAGGATTGTTAAGCGGATGTGTGAACCTGCGAAGGGGTACGAACATTGTGATTACCTTCCATTGCGATACTGATCCCATCAAAGTGGCCGTCGAGCGATGATCGTAGATTTGGCCCTGTCGGTCACCGGTAGTCAACTGATCGCTAGCACATTGCCTCAGGTATGCTGTGTTGCCGTCAGTGTCTATTGTCAGCCTCATGTTCGTTTGCAGGCGGACAAAGACCAGCGCACCACGCTCTATGACTGCATTCGTGGCCATATCGTCACCCTGCGCGGCTGTAAGACAGGGTCGAAGGTCATCTGGCTCTTGTAAGTTTCATTTATACGTTGCTTCCCTTCTTTGTTGATGTGAATGATCCGTCCTCAGCGATAGAATGGTTCGATCTTTTCTTTCTACCTCTGCTTTTGTCTAACTCGTGTCTAGCGCGCCTATTATGGCTATTGAGTGGATGTCCCATCCTGCGTCCTCTCTATTTCGATCTTTGACATCCACTGCAATATTCTCTCCGCATCTCGTCTTCATCCACAGCATCTTTGCTTCCTCGACTTGAAAACGTCTCTTATAACATGAACAATACTTCGGTCAATACCTGGCTGGCCCATCTCCACCATTAATCTCGGAAAAGTACCAGAAAAAGCTCATCTGTCTCGCACTCCAATATCAAAAGCAGTCCTAATCGCATCAACATCAACATCAACATCATCAGTCTCAAGTCGCATTCGCAATTTCGCAACCGTAATCGTATACTACGCATCGTCGTTTCCATCTCAGCCTCGCTTGCACGAACAATCTTCGCACTCAACTCTCTCGATATCGAATTTCACGCCTGCTTATTTGCGTCGCTATCCAAGTTCCTCGCTTCTTCTTTCGATCATATATACCGTGCACATCAACTTCCGTTGTCAAGCCTCCTGTTTTCCTGCTCGCTGCTGCTCTCAGCACGGAATGGAGACGCGGATCATGTGCGCTAATCAATCAAATTTTCGTCCTTATGTCAACCAAGCTAGAATTCCTCGCATGATCCATCGAACAGCAGCTCAGCTCTATTGTAACAACCTCTTCTTTTACTTTACCAATCCAAACGCATCATCGCATCTGTACCTGTTCTACACCCACCCTCGTTTGTAGCATCAATTCGTCGTCACTGTTGTCAACAATGTTATCAGTCGTTGTCCAGTTATTGGACTCTTTATAAATTCAGTGGGAACGGTCCGGTATACTCGTAAACACGCGTTAAGGTCGTATAGTATGATATAGTGTATGTCGGGCGACGATAGAAATTATAATCAGTTTGGAACGACGGTGCCATCTATCAGATACAACACGCCATTCTGTGCCTGTTGAGTATAGAATCATCAATGCCGAACACAGTACATAAAAGATAACTGGACCGACCTCCTTCATTCCAATAATGCGCACTCCATCCTCCAAAGTCACCCGCATCCACTCAGGCGAATCAGGCTTTGCGTCGGGAACAGGGTTGAAAGTGACGAGTTTCCCGTCTTGCAGCGTTTCGTACGAAACAGGGGTATCAGACAGGGAAATGCGAGCCTTGACAGATTTCTATGAGGGAGGATTCGGCAGACGACAACAAATATCTCACAGGAATAATATGGGCTGAGACCCATCGCTCTACATTTCTCTTAGAGCTTTCATCTAGCTCTTGTTCTGATACCCCGATATGAGGCTCTACCGACTCCGGACCCTGGTGTCTACCCAGCCATGCGTTTAATCATGACTATACCATCATATACACAATTGTCACACTCACGGTTTCTGTGCCAGTGCCATGACAGCCTTGTTCGTCGGTACGAGCATCGTGAACCAAACAGACTCAGAAGCAAATCTATACGACCACTCCGTCTCTCGAGCATACGAGTAATAAATGCTCGCTGAGGACTCGATAGTCAACAGGTCTGCGAGCGTGGGCTCGGAGCTAGTGAAGGGTGATGCAAGGGATTCTTCGTTGGTTTGCGGCATTGGTGGGATTATGATTTGCTCCTGGAAAGAAGCGGATACTGCAAAGGGCAGGATGAATGCAAGGAGGTGCGATAGACGCATGATGATGAGATTGGTAACTTGGACTCTTGGAGCTCTGGAGCTTCAAGCTGACTCGGAGATGCATCGAGGTGATCGGAAACTGCCGTGCGGTCAGGTGATCAGGAGTTGAGAGAGAGAGAATTTCTGTATTTATATACCGCAACAAGATCAGGAGTTGATGGAGCCGACAATCTCCATGTGCTCAACCTCGAACTTTCAGTCCATTTTGAAGAGAACGAACGATTATCGTTCATTTCTATGATCTGTCTATTCTGTAAGAGCCAAGCTCTTGAATTTGTGAGTACTGGATTTCGGTGCTGCATGACGTCCGGGAAAAATGCTCCCACCACGACTCGCGAAACAATGCAAAGGGATCTCTCTTATTCTCGCATTGATCAGACACTCAGCAACTAACATATCCTCCATTCTTCTAGTCACACACTCGATTATCAATCGCACGACTCAGAAGACACCACCAGGATGTCAATCGCAATTACTATGTCTTGCGGCGACGAGGTATTATACCAGGTCCGTGTACCACTTTGAAGTTTTTATCGAGATTAGGCATGCATACAGGGGAGGATACAGTCCCAAAGTCTGAAATGTCGAACGCTCTTGGCAACAGTTTGCGTGTCACTAGCCACGGCCAGATGCTACATGTGAAGTCGTCAGGACACAAAGTGGAAGGAAGCATGACATGCATGAACACGATGCGCTGGTCCAAGGGCATATCCTTGTCGCAAGTATATGCCCTTAGACCAGCCCATCGCGAGCCAATGAGTGGACCGCTTGGTGCAGCGCTCGGGTAGCTCGCTTTGAATTCATCTTGCCATCTCCGCACATGCTTTTGTAGAATGCCTCGACTAAGCGCTGCACAGTGCTGTCGGTAATCTTCTATGATGTTCCAACAACACTCTTAACCCCAGCGAATTGCAGGCCAGCCGCTAGGTGTGTCACTTCGTCGGCGTTGCAAAGTCACTGACTGCAGTTTCACAGGCTGAAAGGAATGGAAATGGATGCCGAGATATCCATTTCAGTGATATCGAGGAGCGCAAGAGGTTGATCACGCATGAGAAAGGCCGAATTGAACGGGTCCCTCAGGCTATAGTGTTGTGTCCCGTGACACGAAAAATGGAGCCAAGTACAATCTCGCAGTGCGCGCAGTGCCCTCGATTTCGTTACATCAAAGCTCGTTATCTTGGTGAAGGAAACAGTTGGGGAGGGGGCAAAAGATCCCGCACCAAGTCCAATTCAGGCTCCACGCCATCCAAAGTAAATGAAGCGCCGTCTGGGAAATTCTGACCAATAGCAGCAAAGGGCACTGACGGACTCCTGTCATGACTTCTACGAGCCCTCATCAGCGCGGTAAGCGATGGCGTATGTGAAGATATATATCGCTGCGAAACAGGCTCTCCATTTGCCCTGTACTCGCCTGCAGCATGAAAGGGCAAGAAATTGAAGAGAGATGTGGGGCACCACCATATTCGCGAACCCCGGAGGAAGGAGAAGAAACATAATCTTCATCGCGTATCAACCTTCTAAATAATTTACGAGCTCGCGATTGAATCACTTACGCTGCAGCTTTGTGCGAATCAATCAAGTGTTAATCGAATAAAAGTTTGACGTATATTGGATCTCAATGCTTGTCTATGTCCAGTGAACGGACTCAGGTGCATATGTCACAGATGGGTTCATCTCACTTGCTCCCTTGTTAAATCTTCCACTCGCAGCGCGTACATGGTATGTGTATTACAAATTAAACTAACGAACTTGACGATGATGACGGTGACGGTGACGATGATGATAACAACAACGATAATCAATATTGTATTGAATGAACGAAGAGTAGTCTGCCATGCCACAGAGAATAGAAGGATTCTCTGGGTGTAGTAGGTAGATATACGAATAGCACCAGCAGTCATTAAATCCAAGAAAATGATGAGCAAAAGTTAAAATGGCTACAGCTCATCCGCGTCCCGTATCTCATCATTCTCCCAAAAATCCGATTTTTGGGGAAACAATGGGATACGGGACGCGTCTTCGGCGGGCTCTGGAACCGTGTTATTCTCCGGTTGAGGGAGGCAAGGTCCAGGAACCGCGAAAGTGGGCATTGTCCACGCCTGCGGAGCACCAGCTGCTTGGGGTACGGCCTGTACGTGCTGGGACACGGACATGGCGGGCATAGGGTACGGGTGCGAGTAGGTGAATGCCATGGTAGGTACCATGACAGGCGCGACAACGCCAGAGCTCGCCGAGGCTGGTCCAGCTGAGAATGATGGCGGAGGGCCCCTAGCTAGTACTGCCTTTTCGCACTTGCTGTCGTCGAAGTGCCTCTTGCAGGCATCACGTCGCGCATATCTGATAACCACAACAATATTAATTACGAGACGCGCTTGTATTGAGAATTTAGATACGCACATTTTGGAACACACGGGGCACTTGAACCTCTCTTGTTTGTAACCTAGGTGTTAAGCTAGAGAAATTCAAGCACCATCCCATCCTTAGAACACACAGGGCACTTGAACCTCTCTTGTTTGTAACCTAGGTGTTAAGCTAGAGAAATTCAAGCACCATCCCATCCTTAGAACACACGAACTTCCCGTTGAACGGGAAGTTCATGTGTTCTAAGGATGATGTAGACTGTATTCATCTAACACGGGTCTCTGCCCTAAGGTTTGAGAATATGACTATACAATTTTTTTAAAAAAAACTCACAAATAACGGGTCGATCGATGCATCGATAGCGCGATGAGGAACGATCCGTTGTTTGTGAGCTTTTTCAAGTTTCCCATCGGGGATTGCCGCACTGGGGATTACATAATATTGGTGTTGTGACAGATGCGAGAAGCGTGTGAGTAAGCGATGTGGCGCAGCAATCCTTCTTCTCGCCCACTGAGTACTGATCAGCCGTCGAACGTCGGAGACGAGCCCCAGCCTGCAACTCTCGTGTTTTCTGCTCACCCACCCACCACTCCCTCTCTCAGGTAGTTGGCCGAAGCTCCTAAATTGGCCAGACAGTAACAACAACTTTCGCTATCTCCCAGCTTCGTCCGACGCTTCACTCGTATCCTGGACACTCATGATAGGTAACCTGTTCGGGCCCGCCCGCCCTTCACAGCTCACCTTTCACCCAGGTCTTGGGTTGTTGTTTCGGACCGGAAAGCCCGTAGAGTCCTCGTTACACGAATTGTTTTGTTTGGCGCAAGCGCCGTTTCGTTTCGTTTTCTTGAATATTCGAATCCCACTCGTTTTCTGCTACATCTTCCTAAATGTCAGACACGAAGTATCGAAACGCATAGACGACGAGTAACAGACCAGACCAGGCCCTTGGCATATTCCGAAGGCCCAAGTGCTTACACGATCGTCACAGGTGTCGACTCCGAGTTCACTGGGATAATCGTCGTGTGTAATCCGGCTCCGGTTGAATTCCTACTGTAACTTCCGCAACCGAACCTACAGCACGAATTCAAGATGGATTGTATACGTATGCGGGATAACTTGAAGGTCATATTGCAAACGGCAATGTACACTTGGCCAGGCCCGGGGAGTAGGCTTGCTGCAGTTGAATTCCTACTTTAGCTTCCGCCAATCATATCGAATGAGGATATACGCGCTATCGCAATATTTACAAAGAAACTACTATTTAGGAACCACTGCGCCATGCATGATGCATCTGCAGAGTTTGTAAGCGCTCTAGCTTTTCATTTGGTTCAACGAACCAACCTCACGGAACCTCACCCTCGAGCATTGGCTCTTCATTTCGGCTGCTTCAATCCCACATCGTGCCCTTGCAGTGCAAATCTGATGGGCCCATAGTTAGCAATTCTACACTGCTCCCGCTACTAGTGCAGTGGGTGGCTCAGTATCCTGCAGGTCGCTTCTGTCTTGTTAGCTTTGGCGCAGCACATTGCTGCGCGGTGTGGATGCCGCATGTATGCTGTGGTTTTGTCCTTTATAATATACCAGGACCTCATAGGCACTGCACCATTTTCGTGACGTCCAGCACATTTCTCATTCTCAAGTGTTAGTATCTAGCCCTCAGTGACTTGTCGAGCTTCATCCCTAGCCATTTCAGTGACCACCCTCCACCCTTGGGAGAGGGGCCGAGTCACCCCGAACTCCCCCAGGACTTAGGACAGACAAACATCGTGATCAGCGAAATGCTACAAGTCGTCAACAGTATGTGTCGTCTATCTTCATTCGACACGTACTAATGTTTTTCCAAAGTAATTCTGGCGACGCTTGATTTCTTCACTGCTCTGCTGTTTCGTTTTTCAACAGACTCCGTACCAGACCCGCTCGATGATACCCTCCAAGCCTTGGGTGGGGAGCCAAGTCACCCTGAACAACACCAGGACTCGGGAGAGACACACGCCGCTGGAGTGCCACAAGTCGTCATTACTGGTATGTGATGTTAATCTCCGTTCGGCACGCATTGACGATTCATCCTAAGCCATTCGTGCAACTAATCTCACTCTTGGTCTCCGACGAATCCCCGTTAGCTTCCATGTAGCAGTACAGGCCGACGGCGCTGAATTCCGGACAAGCAACAAACCCGTACATGTAGATCAGGCTATCTTAGAGTGGAACGAGTGTATACTTCTGTAAGTTGTCCTTAATTTCATCTTACCTGCAGGTATTAACTTGAAGAGTGACTCTGTTAGGCCGTGCGACCCATCTTCTATAATTCGGGTCACCGTGTATGCCTCATTTGAATTGGGTCCCATGCTCTGTCAGGGAGAAGTCCTCCGCACATTCGAGATCTCCGTCCGAGAGTTGCTGGATCGCAGCGGCAATTCACATCGTCAGTAACGTCTTTTGCAATAACATTTGACGGATGCTAACGAGTGTCACAGCCATAGTCTTTCAGCCCGAGCAGGGGGAAGTTGTATCCCCGTGTACTTCGCTGTTCATGACACTGGAGCAGCGACTTCCTGATGAAAAGGACGCCGCAGTTCTTTGCTCCCTTAATACTGTGAGTGAGCAATACAATCTGACATTCCGATGCTGAGAGCTTGTAATGCGTAGCTTGCAGCCGGCGATATGGATGCATTAATGCTAAGGACGGACGCCGGACATGGTCTTCTCGCACGATACCGCAGGATGCAGAACAGAAGGGATCTCGACCAATCCATAAATCACTTTGAACACGCCTTGGATATCTGCCCCATGGATCATCCATGCCGCCCTGCAGCATTGTTCAATCTAGCTACCGCAAAGCTTATTAATTGCCAGGCTAATGAAACATACCCCGACCTCGACATCCCTATCTCTGTCTTTCAAGACGCTCTTCGTTTGCGTCCCACTGGTCATCCAGACCGACCCATCACCCAGCTCCATCTCGCCATTGTTCTGCTGTCTCGCTTCGCGAAACGGGGATTTCAGGCGGATGTTGATGCGGCTGAAGAGTTGCTGAGCGAAGTCCTCGATGTCTGCCATGCCAACAGCCACATTCGCAGAGCAGCTTTGCTTGCAATCGAAACATCCGGCTGCAAGCATCCGACTGCAAGCATCAACGCACATGAGCTTGGACAGGAGTGGTCCGCTGCATCCATGCTCCCATTATCACCGAATCAACTTGCTCACCGAACAACTTGGTGCTTGGAGAGAGACGATCCCCGTGCCTTAGATGAAGTGATATCCCTTCATTACGATGCACTGGGATATTACAGCAGCGCGCATGCCCGCCGAGGGCAATTGGTTTGTAATCTCAGTTTAGTGCTGCACGCTTGCTTCGAGCGTCGAGGCAATGCCGAAGACTTGGATCAGGCCATTGCACTCCAGAGGGAAGCGCTGGCTTTGCGCCCTGTCGGTCACACAGATCGGTCCTGTTCATTTTCGCCCACCTCTCAACTTCTCGTTCTAATAAG